>JAQFXM010000158.1:0-66521 GCA_034693345.1 Entomobrya multifasciata
TTCGATGCAAAGAAAAACGCGATACGTATACATACATTCATCTACGTACTCATTTTCATGACTTGTCATGACTTGTTGTGAAATGTTTGATTGCAAAGATACTAAAAATTCAAGTATTCTATACACACATTACATAGTCGACAATATTATTTCAGTTGAGTTTTACTTCAATAAGATATTTCACTATACTTTAAGTAGCTTACAATAATCTGCACTCTGTACACATATTTGAAAAATGGGTGCATGCATTTAAAAAAGTGAAGTATGAAATCCTTCTGTCCTGGTATCATAACTGTGTTCGAGCTCGGCAAAAATAGGTAACAATCAGAGTATGAATAGAGATCTTGTTACTGTTGAATTTATTTGGGTATCCAACATTATCGCCAACTTCACACTATAGTTGTTGCCGTCAGGTTGCCGTCGTGAGTCGTGATGTGATCTAAAAAATGTTTAGATTGTAGCATTTTCTACGACATTGTTTAGGCCCACGTCACGTTTCCTAGCTTTTGTAATGATATATACGTAAACTGACTAATGACACTATGCCATCACACTTGTGTGATAGCATTTAGTACCTGCTATAGTTGTTGAGAGCCATTAGCAGATGTCTATTTTAGACTCAGAATTTTGGGTACCCAAAATAGTTACAGCACATCATTGACTGACTTATTGTGAGTGAGCCGTATATATAAGCCCTAGTTTTCCACTTTTCACCAGTGAAAGGAGGAGAAAGTTTAAGTTGGTGTCTCATCATCGTCATTATGACCATGATGATGATCATCGTAATCATAATCATCCTCAACATGAATTTTCAGAATGATGTTGCATGCGAAATTTGGAAAGCAAAATTGCGTAATACTCTGAAAACTCTCCCCACCCCACCATCAGTTTAAAATGCGAAAACAACAAATGTGAAATGGTAACGCAGGCTCGGCTACAAACTAAATTGTTTGTTGTTGTCGTTGCTGTTCTCTATGCAAGTCAAATATAGAGATAAATGAGGACATGGTGTTGTTCGAATGATTATGATTATTGCATATTGCTTTTTCCAAACAGCTCAAGTAGTACACATTTACGCTATGCAAAACCATCGTTTAACATTACTATTATAGAGAGAACGTGGAACTTTGTTTTGGCATATGGAAAAGGTACTTTTGCCCTTGTTCCGAAATAATATCAAAGTATACTATAAAGTGAGCTATGTCTAAAGCGAAACAAAAACAATAACTTTTGAATGAAAAACATTGTGTACCATTTATCTTTTGTTGCGGGTTGTTGTGAGGCGGCAGAAACGGCTTATGCCTAAAAATTAATACCATTTTAGCCACGACTACCACTATTTGCTTCTCTCGTTCTCTCCATTTGAGTGCGTGTTACCCTGCTTTCTGGGGAAAAGCGGTGGTGGTTTACAATAGTACGCCTTACGCAACATAAAACGCAATCATCATCAGTTCAGGGATTTTACGGTATCACGATCAGTCAGATCGTTCATGTTATGGTGCTTTAGAAGAAAGAATGCGATTCACTGCACTGAGCACGAACTCCAAAATGAAACGCTCGCACAAAAGCATTTAATGTTCAATACATTTTGACCAAAAGTGTATCAGCCACAAAAAAGAGAGCTCTTTACTATTGGCACCGTTTCACAAATAAAAAGGCATGGCAAGTTGGTTTTTATATTGTAATGTAATGTAATGAATAGACGGAAAGAAAGCAAAAAATGTTGCAGCGGTCTAGGTAAACTTGAAAGTAAAATAATAATGATGTACTGCAGCACGGAATCACGACAATGATGATCATTGTCGTGGCTGTGGTCATCGTCATTGGGTCTTCTGTTTGGCAATAGCTAAACTAGACATTCTAGAGCAATAAATCATTCTAAATTTTATCTGCTCTCAAACAACTACGTACCCTATAGCTAGTTTTGTTTGAGTGCCTATGTCTGATCTGACTAGGTTGTTTCGCTTATTTCATTTTCATTGCTTATTTCGATGTTTACTTTTACAATAATGATATATAACAGGGTTCATTTTGTAAACTTCTCTATTATGTATTATTGGTACACATGTTTATCACAAACAAGGAAACAAAATGTAGGAGATTCAGAGAGCAGTATATATTCAACCAACACGGATTTTTCTGCTATCTTTATTTGCACAGAGCCTTAAGTTATATTGTCAATATTTATGGACAAAGAAGAGTGGAAGGATATGGAGAAAGAAGCACAGCATCAGGGCATTTCGTAAGGTGATTTTAAATGTCTAAGTTCGTATATCTGTTTACACTGTGCTACAATACATTTTACATTAGTAAAGCTTGAGTCTATTAAAGTTATACAATTGTATAGAAAACTTGTGTATCACTGCATAATTTATATACACAACTTGGCCTGCCCCAAACAGGCAATATTTCCTTCATTTCATCCTCTTCGGTGAAAGTGGATACCACCAGATGTAAACATTGCACGCACAGACCCATCACTTTCATGGTGGTATGCATTTCTGCTTCTATGAGAATGCACCAGTGTGACTGGCTGAATGAATGTGCGTGAGTCAAATATTGCCTCCGTGTCTTTTGGTCACTTATCATCCAAAGTAGTATTAACTGGAATGCAGAATGGTGCAACTTGTACCATAACAATTATCTTACAGTAGACCACCACCAACCTATCAACTTCTATAGCTATAAATAGTGTTTAGCAGTAGAGAAAAGTAGGCATGGAAAGTGTATTGACATCAAGTTGGTAAAAGTATACAGTGTAGTTTTAGATCAAACTCTCTCTCCACTGGACATTTTGGAAATAAGAAAGCAAACAGTATGTGAGCAACTGCATGAAGCGTGTCGGTGCCGTGAGTGTGATGGCCGGCCCAAAAGGACGAAGCAATAAAAATCCACCACAACAACAGATGGATAAATACCAGACAGAGAAAAGTAAGAAGCTGTGATGGTGAAGGGGTGGGTGGTATGCACACCGTATCAAACCGAAAGATGGAAAAAATGTAGTCGTACCGTTACAAATGGCAGATCTACGATAAAGATATAAAAAACAGTGTATTTATAATGTATAGATTGACCAAATCCTGTTGTCTCACGATTGAATGCAACTCAAGTGGTTTACTTGCTCAGCTCATTTTGTCAAGATCATTAATTACAAACACACACACAAATGTTTGCTGTGTGTGTACACGCGCGAAAGTAACAGATACTGAATGCCAATACATATTGCACATGTGTGTGGCTGTGGCTGGATGTTAACCACATACACGCTTCAAATGTTCACTCTATCAAGAGACAAAAGACAGAAGAGCAAGAGTCGCCATCGCCAGTACTCCTGCCACGCTAGGCTACTTTTTTGCTTCTGATATTCACAGAGGATGGATGAAGAGAGAAGGTGATCATTGAGCCGTGGTGTAATGTGGATAAATTTGTCTGTCGACGTTACTTGCACAATAGATGCTTATACGGATCAAACGCTTCTGTTTAGCTACCCAGATCTGTAGGAAATTTAAGGAAATCGGCCTTGTGTATTTCCCAGCGGTACGCTCATGTAGATATCCACGTATGAATGATCATTTCGCTTGTTTATCGTATCACAGATATTCTCTGCAGTTAAGTTACAAACATACATAACTATTGAAATCGATACGTGATATGCATACTCGGCTAATACATTGATGCTGGTGACGGGCAATTTTATATGAATATAACAGCATCAACATGCCGTTTCGGCTATGGGTCTTTTTCATTGGTTATTTCTAATAGATTACTATATGGATTTCTTGCCAATATGGAATTACTAGTATTATTACAAACTTTCATGTTTCACTTGTGATACTCGGCGCAGCAAGTAGAGTTAGAAAAGACAGTGACTAGTCTAACAATGGAAATGCTTCATTTACTTTTATCTATCAGTATACAAATTAAGACCATTTGTCACAGGAAAGTTCTACTTATAAATGCAATCTGCAGCTTGCACAACGTTAAGTCTATCCCTTATTAATGATTGTTCAAATATATGCAGAGGTCGTAAAGTAAGCTTCAAAATCTAACTATAATATATGCACCTTCATGTACCAGCAACGTTGTTTTCAAACTATTTCAGTTTGAAATATATTCTATTTTGCTATATAATGTTGCTATTCAGTGAACAGAGCACTTGGCGAAGTACAGAATGGTCTAGACATTTCGCTGATTGTATTTTATTTGAAATTTGTGATATAATAAATAATATCTGCACCAAGAGAACACCATTTTTATATGCATTCAGTCGAGCCAATGCTTAGGAAGAAACCCCACAATATTCTAATCTTATGGGTCTCAGGTGCAACGAGCATCAATAATTTTTCAAAATAAGACGACAAGTTACCCATAAGTAACCGCCTAACTATCTACACTATTTTATACTTTATCTATATGCGTATCCCATATCTATGATCACTGCTTTATATTATAAAAGAGAACAACTGTGTACATCGTTTACCTTTTTTCTATTGTTACTTCTCTGCTTTCTTTTTATGCATGTTTTTTTGTTAAAAAGCTTTCCCCACTGTGTGTATTCCCTAGCCTGTTCTCGTTCGTTATATATTTTCTCCTCACTTTGTCTATACCACAACACAATCTCAAGTTGTACTTCTTTGAGAAACATCTTTATGAATACTCTAGGGACACATTGACTCTATCTTTTTTCTCGACAGTGTGTGTATGTACACCTTTTTTCTTCCATGCAAGCATTTTAGCAAGATGAGCTGAAATTTCTGTGCAAATATATATACCACATATGCCCATATGAATGTATTCCACATAATATGAGCACAATAAGCAAAAAATGTAAAAATGGTTTTTGTGTAAATAGCGAAGAGGAGGAGAAAGCAATAATAATGACGATGGTTGTGATATTACTTCCACCTCCACTCTCAGTACATTCTTAGTGCGTAAATTGTATATTCATTCACAATTTATATGTATGTTATACGTTTCCACTTCCACACTACATAGTCTAATATATCTATCTAATGGTTTTATGCGTTTGTTCTTGTGCCAAAGAAGAAAATATATTTTGTCTCTTAGCTGCTGCCTTACATGAACAAGTAAAAAAGGTGAAAGTTGTAGAGAATAATGTAAAAGGCTTGCATTTTCTCGGATCTACAAATAAGTAGCTAGAAGGCATGGAAGAAGAGTAGTGAGTATTTGCATCTCGTTGGGTACTACGCACGCAGCTTCAGAACACTGAGAAAAGGATGTTATCATTAGGTAGTATGGTGCGTTCATATAGATAATAACTTTACCTGAGTGATACTACAAGCACACCCACGCACATAAAATATACAAGTTTTACAATTTTTCAGACACGTGAATATAAATGTATATAGGTTCATTTATACTTGTGTTGGGTAGAAGAACTTGCTCTTCCTTTAATGTGATTGCGGTTGAATGCGTGAAAGAGCAAAAGTAAAAGGGACCACACAGATAGACCTTGCTCCCTCGTCAGAGAGAGCAGTTATACTATATTTTGTGTACATAAATATTCACAGGACAGGCAAGCGAGAGAGAAAAGTCAGATATATTAGCCTCTGTACATTTTATATGAATGCACCACGGGACAGGGTGAAATGAAGCATGGGCTACCGAGTGAAATAAAAAAGGAAAGAGGAAAAAGAGTGCTCACTTTTCCAGTCTCAAACAAAATCGAAAGTATACCTATTTTGCATAAATATATCTGCTATTTACATCACGTGTATGTGTATACTCATTTAATACATGCGCTTCCTTTACTGGAATGCTGCGTTATATACATAGCTTCCTGGAATGTTTGTAGGTTGTAGTGGTATATATCATCGCCTTCTGCTGTTTAGCATTTCAGAGAAAAAATTTGTTTGAAAAGTATGTAATCGAGGCATGATAATGGGGGATGGTGTAGTGCTTTTCTCTATGCCTGCGTTTACAGAGATTTTTAATTAAAATTCATATTTTATTGCCAGGCTTTTTAGCCATTTTAATTCAGTCTCGAGAGATGAGTGTGATGATGATGACGATGATGAGCCAACATGGAGAAAAAAAACATATGGCAGTCTGACAGTACGGCACGAGAGTCATAAGGCGTAATTTGTTTGATGATGAATTGCAAAAGCACTCTGCGTTTTTGTGTAAACTAAATTGGCTACGTTTTCACTGGGATTCGTTCATTAATTTCGAGAAGATAAATTAATACAAATGCATTACAATTTAAAAAATCAAATTTACTAGAATGCTTCTTTTTAAGTATCATCTTTGCTGTATGCATTTCTACTTGTATTTGTAGATGGGCAAATTGTACGAAATTTATGAATTTTGTGTAAGAGTTTGTAAATCATTTTGAGTATATTTGTTTGAAGTTAAAGTATTTATAGAGTAACAAAATCAAACAGGAAGCAAGTTTCTTCTTTATCCCAAAATTTATTTCAAATCCTATCTTCTATTTAACAATAAAAATGATAAAACTTGCTTGGATTTGGATTCAACTTCAAAGCCAGAAGCTTTGTATACCAGTATTGCTCATCGTTAGCCTTAGTATACGTGAATCCCTATTCCATATCATACTATCTGTCTGTATGTGTAATATTAAATTTCTATACTTGTCATGCTTGCGCTGCGATTCGTAAGGACGGAATAAGCTAAATGAGATTGAGACTTGGGGACTTTGTTCGGTTATGATTATTACTAGTCATCAAATTCCTTACCTCGTGGTTTGCATCAAGATTACCTCATCAGAGAAAAAATCTGTAATCCTCATCTATAACATACCCTATCACATTACTTTACATAATACACCTTAAAGGAAAGGTACACGTATTCACAACAAAATCTGCACCAAAACTTGTGTCAGTTGCTTGCTATGGATGACACACTGTCACTTTTACAAAGTCCCTAACCAAGATTTTTTCTGCTTTTCATGTCATTTTCTTTATCCAACACCACCAGAGGAAAACAAGTATGCAAGCAACACAGGAAAACATCGAGAAGGGGTACAGATGGGATGCTAGTCTAAAAGTCTCCTTCATTGCATGTGTGATTAAAGATAGTATCAGTAATCTGGCAAAGCTCTTCTTTTTAGCTTTACAGACTGATCAGATGGGAAGCTTTTAATGTGACTTTCCTTTTCTCTTCTTTCATGCTTCCAATGTTGCTTTCACTATTATCCCACACATACCACAGGTTTTTCATGTCGCTCTCGTCTAAACTCTGTAAATTAGCAAAAGTTTTTTGTGCAGAAAGTCTTGGTAATTTTGGAACCCTTATTCCAAGCCATATCTCTATCTCTTCCTGCTTCTCCCTACCTGCCTACCTTTTTTACTTCCCAATGCATAATATTAGTGGAAGTAATCATGATGATGATAATGAACGAGACGAGAAGACACACACTACCTTATTAAAGGGGTCTTGATGATGATAATACTTGTGTTTCTTTCTCTCATTAGGTCCACGTGGTATAAAAGGATGCATCTAATTAATCGAATTAGTTTGTCCTGACTTCTCATTTTCATTTTGGTATTAAACCAAGAAAAGTGTTCGTTCCTTCTTTATCCTGTTTGAAGTTTCATGTTAGTTGGTAGTAGTAAAAAAAGAGCCTCGCCCTTGTTAGTCACCAAAAACCCCTGAACTAAACTGACTTTTTGGAGAGATAATTAAGGTGAAAATGGGAAGTATTAGGCAAGAGCATTGCTTCACTTCTTGTTCTTTTGCACTTTTGAACTCTTCTTTTGACAGAGTTGTAATAAACGACAACCCGCTGGGAGTTTTACACCTTTTTGGTGAATAAGTGCCCTTTCCATCGCACAAAATACATGTACATTTTTAGGAAGATACTTTCATTTTTATCATTTTTATCTACTCTTTCAATAAAGGACTGGACTGTGCCATTCTTTTCATTAAAGCACTGCTAAAAGTGTATTCCATAATAAAACTGCTTATATGCCTTAAATTCATCAGTAAATAAAAAATAGTCCATTTTGTAATAGTTGCTTGTGAACTTTTTTTTTGTTTTGTTCATCACCAACAGTTCTCAACATCAGCCAACAGAGATCACATGTTTCTACACGATAACATTAGCCAGGCTAAAAGTACGTCATAAATGAGTTTGGTTGACTAAAGCTGACGTTTAGCTCACATTTTGGGTTCCATTTAATGGGCTATATGTGAGCACATTTACTGGTGTCCATTATTCTTGTTAGTGAAGTTAGGCCACATAACATCTACACTCACTGCAATATAAACGAAAGCATGATGAAATGGATGGCCTTAGTATTATACTTACATCCTTTTCTCCTTTAGCTACTATAATACAAGTGTACATAATATTATGTGCAAGGGAAAAGTTGCACACAAGTCTATCGCTTAGAGTGAGAATTTAGTGTACTAACACTGCTGCTGTTAAAGATATAAAGTTTATGAAATGCTTTTTGCGGTCAAATACTTCGCTTTTCCTTTCATTTTATACATCCAGCACATATGAGATGAACCATTGCTGGGTGAAAGTTGTTACCAAAATGGTTACTGCATCAGAGTCGCTATACCTTTTATTTAGTTTCTGGCTACTGCGATATTGAGCGGAGCTTTGAGGCAAACAAAATTGCATGAAAAGAGCTTTTACTGGTCATTTCGGTAATCCGAAGACAAACACACGAGGCCAGTTTCAAGTATGTTCCCTTTTTTGTCTAATCTGAAATCAAATATGTATTTTTCTTCAGCACACAATTTTCTAGGGCAAAATCACACTATCATAGGACTAGATAAGTACACACACGAGTTTGAAAAGAATTTCAGAGAATTGGCGATGGTACATTTTCCTCTTTTCAATGAGAATGAAAACGAGGAAGCTTAGAGGAATTCCAACTATCCAAGCAAGATTTGATACTTTTTTAATACAAAAGATACATGTGCATTTGCTACTATAATATAGTAGAACGAACTGCAAACTTTACTTTTATAAATATAAATGGTTTTGACACTTTTGTTGATAAAGTAAATTAAACATATTTGGTGTGAACGATCTTTTAATATAAGGAACTGCATTGGGCATTAAAAGACATTCACAGTATCAAATTATTAAAAAGTTTTTGGTTATTTTTTCAGACATAAATGAAACCTCAACCACATTTTGTCAACAGTCGTGTCACAACATTCCAAACTACTGCGAAAACAGTGAAATTGTATAATTACTACAAAAAATGGGTCAAAGAAAGCAAATATTTGAGGGAACTCAGCAACTTTTTTGTGATAACGTCACATGTAACAGTTCCCTTTTTGTTGTATTTGGCATAATATGTTTCCTTGATTCAGTCAACTGCAAAATTACATATTACGCAGTCATTCCATAACAAAAGACTGTTGAAATTGAAAGGTAGAAAACAATTCAATATGCCGTGTTTAACAAAAAAACCAGAATTTCTTTCTTCACTCAAATATTTAAAATTAGTAGGGATACAGTTGAATGGTAACAAAAGAAAGAATGAAATGGTTCGTTTGAAAGAAATAAGTTGTTATTGAAAAGTGGAAAAAGAAAATGTAAAGTGACAACTTACCAGAAAAATAAAGAGTTCTGTTCCAACACTCAGTGTACAAATCACATGGTGTCTATACGATGGAAAATATATGGCACAAAAGATAGAAAGAAAGAAAATCTCCACAAACAGTGTGGAAAATCGGAAAAGAAAAAACTTTTTTTGCAAGATCAAAAGTAAGTAGTTCCCGATTGAAGCTTATAAAAAATGCAATAGGTAGCTAGTATAGCTAGTAGCTATAGAGTGTGTAGGTATTTCTAAAAAATCGGGGCGGGCGGAACAAGTGGAGCAATTTTTATGGTGAGAAAGAAAACTGAATAAAGTCATTCGTCTGTTATTGATAGCCAATATATTGTAGTATGCAACATATTACTAAAATGGTTATATATGGACTATGTCCGTTTTTATTAAATCCAAAGTATGTACAAAACTTTTTTCCGTTGCTGCTGTAGTTAGAGCGCAATAACAATAAGAAAAAGTTTACCCGTTAGAGAAAGCAAGTAGGATAATAGAAACATATCAATATCAAGTACATATGCATATATACTTGAAATAATAGTCGCAATGCACATTTTGCATATCAGAAGATTCACCTTTTATGAGCGTATTGTTTTGTCCATTTTTTTCTATAAGCTTTTGATGGTCATGCGAATAAATAGAGTCTGAAAGAATAGGTACCGAATATGTGCATATTACTGCATATGTATTTTTAGAGGAAACCAATAAGTTGGTTTTTCTCTTTTTGCATACTTTCTAAAGATGAAAAAAATATAAAGGAGAAACAGAGAGCGTGGCCAAATGACTACATTTTCCATAGAACTTCTGAATGGTCCAAAAGTACAACTTTTCCTGTTCTTCCATTTTGGTTTGACTGCTCCTAAAGTGAAGCGTATCATCGTCGTAGTAGATGTGGCGATCATATACAGTTTGTTTATAAAGCAAGCATTCTGCCTCCTCGCATCATATACTGCCCAAGTGTCCAGAGAGAATAGACAAGACATGCTTACAACAGCTCAAATACACTTAAAGCCACTACTACTCCTTGGTTTTCCTTCAACCGGCTGGTTTTCTTAAAAAACCATGTATGCATATATAGCATACAGTGTATTATGGTAGGTGATGGTGGTAGTGTTGGTTGCTGGCATCCAAGAAAAACTTTCCACGTGAGTTGAACGAGAAGAAAAAGGAATTGGAAAAGTTTTCTCCATCACTTTTCCATTATTGCGTACAAGTCACGTTAAGAATCAGACTTGCATGAGTCGAATGAGTTGCTTGAATGGAATCATGTTGAGTTGAGCTCTGTTTTGAGCAAGTGAAACTGCGAATGTACATATTATATATACGTCGTGTAAGAGTTATAGACAAAGAAGTGGTGTTGGTTAAAGTAGTGGCAGTAGGAAATGTGCGAAAGACAGATTGACTGAGTGCTTGTCATGCAGTCTTTGAAATTGGGATAATATTACTGGACAACTGCATCCGTTATATAAGGGATTATGGGAGGCCGTATATACTTTGTGTATATTTATGTGTGGGTTAAGGAGGAAGGATAAAAGGAAATAATATTATAGGAAAAGTAGGTAATATTATTATGATTATTACGATACATATCATGGCAGAGATGTGATACTGATGGCGATGATCGGAGTAAAAAAGTAATTTAATATGGGGCTCCGTTATGATATGCAGAGGACGGTGGAATAGGAAAGTACAGGATATATGGCATAATAGAAAAGTGAGTAGATTATTAGGACAAGTTAATAAAACGCCAAATAATATATGGAATGGACAATCTGCACACAGTTTATATTGGTTTTCCTTTCGTCGAAAACTTTTTGCCAAATTTTGGAACACCTTTAGACAAAAATGACAGTTAATAAAATACACACGATATCAAACTAGATAATAATGTAGAGTAGGAGTTATACACGTAAAAAAAGTTTGACACATTGACATCTTCGTCGTAGAACATGTTTACGTACGTACTAGAAACTATGTTTTGTATAAAGTAACCAAACTAATCAAATTCATCATCAATATCATATCCTTGAGATATTTCCTTATGGAGTTGGCGTTGATAGGTATCAAATTTCTGTTTAAAATGAAGGCTCTATAGATGTATGTACATATAAATCCTAGTTCCAAACCATCATGTGCACATCATCATCAAAAATGGCAGGTAATAGCAAACATTCTTGTTTACTTCTTTCTTCTCAAACCTTTTATGTTCTTTTATAAAACGAAATCTCTTTTTGTCTGAAGTGTGCGTTTCACTTCAAGAGTGGCAAAAGATTCACATCATTAGCAATGATGTGGATCTCTTTGTCTCCTTTTCTAAAACTAGATTTCACTTTCGTAATCCCATAAAAAAGGAGTCTTTTGATTTATTCTGTATTGTTACGAAACGCAAAAATACACTTTTTCGAGTGCGTGCGTAATAGGTTATCATTATTTCATATATTAAAAGGTGAGTCAGTGTATCATCATTTCACTGACGATGAGTGGGAGATCACTAGAATAGTATATTATATAGCAAAGGTAATTGTATCAAAAGTAAGCTCTTGAATCTACTTTTGATACTTGAATGACTCTCTTTTTGTTTACACTCCCATTCCCATTACATCCAATACTTCACAAGGGAGTGAAGAAAAGAGAGATTCTGCTGTTATTAAATTCTTTGCTCAGAAAGAGATCTAGAGATCAGTTGACTTCTCTTTTTTTGCTTTTTGTTCTTTCTGTTGCTCTTCTTTTTTCTTCCCCTATTCAATTTTCTTCCTAAATTTTAGAATGATGACAGCAGCAAATAGTATGAATATATGTAACACTATCCATAAACTGCGTTTTAATTTGATATTATGTGTACATATATCATCGTCTCAATATTATGTATACATACTTCTTTATCTGTATGAGTGCACATTTATTTGTTATTCTCTTCTACGTGTGCAGTTCTTTTATATCAAAAGTGAGATTTTAATCTTCAACTTCACATATAACATTATTACGCAGATAAAAGAACACTATTGGTGTCATTTAAATTTTAAAAGGAAGTGTTAGTACTTCACTTTCCTTTGCATCAAAAATCTTTCATTTTGAAGAGATCTAGAAAAACGTATTAACGCGACATGAAAGTAAATTAAACTTCAAGGTATTTAAGCGCAATGTAGCATGAAAGAATGTCAAAAAGTGCACCCGTTCGAATGAGTGGTAAAAATTACGGTCACCTAAAATACTAACAAGTCGTAGCTAAGAAGAAGGGACAGTCTTATTTACACAAGGAGAAAAAATAACTCGGTTTGGTAGCTACATATCAACTCTATTTAGCTGAATTTTCTACATTCACTTGAACAGATTTTTCAAAAACAAATTCAACCACTAAACAAAAAGACGATGAAAAATAAAATGAATTATTTCTACCGAAAGATTTAAATCCAATAAAAATTAAAAACTTGAACCAATGATTTGCAAGAATAGCCTTTTTAGGGGAAAATTCTGTTTTTTTTAGAAAATTCTGCAAATCAAGGAGCATACATTATTACAGGAATGAGTGGAATCATAATTTAAAACTTTTCTTTTTTAAATTTAAATTTCTTCAAATTAGTTTCTTGATATTTTAATTCATATCTTCAAAATTGAAACTATGATCAAAGCAGCACTTTAATCATAACACAATGAAAGTTTGATTGTCTCATTAGTTTATGTTGCCTTTCTGTAATACAACAAAGCGTTTACAAGGAGGCATCTCGCATCTCCACTGAATTTTTAATGTGTCAAGAGAGACTTTGCAATCATGGCTATCAACACTGTTATTAAATGTAATCAAAATCGTGGTGTTGTGAATGATGCCAATGAAAGAAAGGAATTGGTACTAACCTGTCAACTTAGAGTGGATGCATACAAATAAAATAGTGTTGATGACTAGTATTGTTTTACAAAAATGGAGCCCTCGTCACTTGAAATGTCCCCTTTAAATAATATAGTATTGTTATAATCATGATCATAATCCTGATAATACACAATACGATCATCCCTATTATGAGAGAGTTTGTAAAAAGTACTGTCATAAATATGTGTTGTTGTTGTTCATATTACACTGCTTTTATTTTTGTAGATTTTCAAATGTTACTATGTACTTCATACACCCTCTTCTCTATTTCGCTTTTTCACTTCAAGTCTGTTAGGGATAATGTTACAAAATATGTTAGGATAACGTAAAAAGTTGAGTGTTGCACTTGGGAAAAGGGTCTGTTGACTGCTAAGCTTTAGATGCGTATTGTTGCTATCATTACTGTTATGATTATCGACTTCTGAAATTTCCAAGTGAATGAAATAAGAGGAATAGGGTGAGGGTAAACACTACGCAGCCACCAGCCAAATCTACCATCCACATCACTAACAACTTTCACTTTTTAGAGAAAAAGAATACCAAGACAAGAGGAACAAGAGATTCTGCTGGGATGGATGGTAGGGCCTAAGTATGTATGTACGTATGCAAGGGTATTGCATGATAGCGTATGAATGTATGAAACTTTTTGCATTGTTACTTTACATTGTGTATCAGTTTAATACGGAAAACATTTATTAGGAAACAAGAAGTGTAATATAAGTATAGGCAAAATTGTATATTACGTTTAATATTATGAAGTTATGTATTTATATGTATTAAAAAGTTTTTGGCAAAAGTCCCTCTAAAACTCTTCTTCTTTTCAGTCTGTTTTTTTACTTCTTCTTATTCTTCATGGGCTAAGTGAGTATTGTATTTTATGTGCATGTGTATTGTAATGTGCTGTGTTCAGGAAAAGCATAATACTTTTTATATCAAAACTCCTATCCATTTACTTACTTTCCCTCTCTTTCCATCTCCGCCTGTTATAACAAAAAGCAAGTGAGTGAGTGAAAGTCAGTGTAATGTTTTTGTGTCTCTTCGTGTATTCATCTGTGTGCAAGTGTGTGTGAGAAAAAGTGAAAGTCGTTGTGTGACGCTGTCTTTCTGTCTCTCTTTCTCTGTGTAGCAGGTTTTTACACTACTACTACTCGACTCCATGTACAAAACAAAAAGAGAGTATCAACCACTTCAGACCTTTTCCTGGATAAACATAAACTTTTAGGGAAAACACTCCTTCCTTTTACTCTTTTCATTCTTAACACACCACCGCCACCATAAAATAACAATACAAAAACAACAAAAATAGGAAAACGATGAGCAAGAAGATGAAGCAAAAGGAAAGAATAAAAGAGCGAAAACATGGTTGCTTTTTGCTTTAGTAATAAGAATTCTGTATGTGTATGTTTGTTTCTTTGATGCTTTATTGTAATGCTTTAGTTTCTTCAACTTTCACTTTCCGCTTAGAATAAAAGCTAATTAAGTTGTTGATTGCAATCATACATACATAGTAAGTATGTGAATGGTAGGATATCACCGCATGAGCATGTTCAGAAAAATTACAATTTAAAGTAATTTACAAAAACATGACGGATATTTCACGAATGGGTAATATTTTCAACACGATTTGGAAGTTTGATTTTGCTCGTAATTAAAATAGGCACTATTTTCATGCGACTATGTATAACTATATGCATGGCTATGTACACTCGTGTGTTAATAAACATTAGTACATAGTAACTTGATTTATAAACAATACCTAGCACAACAATAGATTTTTACCTACATAGTGGTATTTTCATTTTCTCAAAAAAGAAAACTAAAAGATTGTCTCGAGGATCATGAAAAGAAAACTTGAGCAGGCTTTTCCACTCCCGCTGATGCGAGAGAACCACCAAACACTTGACTGTATTATTACTTATTATTATTACTTTAGTATACAGTGTATTAAGCCTAAAAGTTCTTCAAGAGAGAGGTAAAAAAGATGGTAGGTTTAAGAATTTCTCTTCTACTACAACTGCTCTTGAAGGATGAGAGTTTTTAACAAGTTTTCTCATCCCAAGTATTATTATTATTATGCAAGTGCGGTATATATTACTTTAATAACTTTACTAGTTTTTGGCACTGCTTGAAAATACAGCTTTGTTACGGTTGAGACCAACTTTAACTTTGGTGAGAAAAATTGGAATACCTGTGTATATGCCCAAGTGTATCCACAAGACAAGGGAAGGATCTTGTACAAAAAAGTGAGTGGGTGAATTTCTACTGAGAATGGCAGGCTTAAGAAATACTGAACTAGAACTGTATATTACTTTATGGAAAATTTTAAAAGGTATAAGTGCTGATACAGAAAAAGTTGTTTTAGAAAACAACAAAATAAAATCTCTCATGAAAATTACTTTGAATTCTAAAGATTCGGTGGGATTCGTGGGATCTTTTGTTTTAAAAAGTTTACTCATAAACAATTATTGTAGAATTCGCAAAAGTTAAGGCCTCCTCAACCCTGAATGACGTGGTACAAGTGGATTTCTTGTTTTACATGCATGAAAGAAACTTCCAACTTCTTATAATATTTTGCTGGAGGTGTATTATGAAATGTTTTATAAATCTGAAATACCTATAAATTCATATATACAAAAAGTAATTTTTCACAATCCACCATGGTTGATTTTTAACTGCTAACGAATTTATTCATCTAATTTATTCAAATAATTTTCTGCTCGTAATGTAAATGGTAATAATAAACAAGTTTAAATGATCTGCATTGTGATTCCAAAGCATTTTTGCATATAAAAGAGCTTCTACAAAGTATTAGTTTTACGTTCGTTCATTATATCAATGTCTTTGTCACTATATAAATTTAGGCGTACCAAGAATTTTCTCTGAGGAGAGTTTGAGTAAGATTAAAAGTAATCAAGTTGGACAATATTGTAGAAAACTGCAAAGGCAAGTGTATACACGTGACGTTTCCTTTATACATACAAACTCATTACATCTTATTTTGAATACTCTATACAGAGCAACATGAGCGGCAGCATGAGTACAACATTTTCTTCATCACCGCAACTTCTACGAATACTAATAATATTCCTTTTTTCGACAAGCAAGAATTCGAGAAATGTTGCTTCTTATTTCACGGTCGGTGTGAATTCCTTGGAATCTCAATGGCAAAGTTAAATCTTAATTTGACTTCAGAGAGAGAAAGAGTGAAGAGCAAAAAAAGAAAAAAATTCTCAAACCCATATCCTTCAAAGTTTACTTACAATATTACGTTCAGTCAGTACACTTACTTTTTACTCAGTTTATAGAGTCATCATAATATACCTAAGTAGATATAAGGGCAATTGGTCTCTTGCTTTGTTTTGTACTCAAGGAAGCATAGTTAGTTGTACTCCATATTATCTTCCATTATTATTCTTTCTTCGCCTCACACTCTCCCTCTTCTACATTTCTTTGATTTTTATCTTACAACAAGCGTGTAGAAAAAGATAGAGAGGGAAACCAAGAGAGTTACTGACTTATGTAAGAATTGAACTGAATACTGGCTTCTCTTAAAAGTTCTTCGACAAATGCTTTCATGTTGCTTCTTGGTTGTTGGTGTTGTTAGCAATTCACGTAGTTCGCACTTCTTACACCCTTCTTCCTCTCTCTCTTCTATCCTCATCGTCGTCCAGAATAAAAAGTGCGAAGACGATAAGGAATAATAGTTGTGTAGCAGCGGTAGCAGTAGTAGTATAACTACGACTTATTTATCTTCATAGTAGACTTTTAGTCAATCTTCTTAAAGTGTTTTCTATTTTAGGAAGCTAGTAACTTCTTCGTCTTCATGTAACATAATCTAACCAACTAGAGTACATACAGAAAGGATGAAAAAGTATCTATTCATATATTTACTCTACTGCTTTTGTGTGCAAGGAAGTACACCATAATATCTACTTATTTTTCTTTGCTCTATTTTTCTGTTTCCTTCTTATTCAGTGTTGTTGCCTGTTTTTTTTCCTTATATGGTCCCAAAGGACGTATACCTACCGAAGAGTATAGAAATATAGCGTATTGTGTATGTAGTAAACTTGGACTGGGATTTACAATGAAAATGGAAGGATGCGCATTGTCACATTGGAATAAGTACTATACAACTAAAAAAAGAATGCTGTATCTTAAAACGAAATAAAGATTTCGTTTCTTGTTCGCACAATTTTGTTGTTTGCCAAAGATGAACAATACAGTAAACCAAAAAAAAAACTAAAAAAAATATTGCAATATGGTAGCTTGCACGTTTAGTCTAGGAAAGAGGGCCAGAAGCTAAGACACACAGCAGAAGCAGAAGCAGCATTCACCCAACCAAACAAAAAGTTTTTCCCTTTCTATTCCTTAGTCTTTCTCTCGGTTTCTGGTTTGGGAACAGTGTACAAGTTTGACTAACAAGGAAAAAAAGTTGGACAAACGGAAATCGGCATAAATTGAGGAGACGCAATCTTATAAAGTAAAAAGAAAGGAATTGGATTTGCGTTATTATTTTGTCAAATGCAGTAAAATATATGGGCTCGGGTGCTGTTACTACTAACTAGACCGCAGCGCAGCAGTGGCATATTATTAGGCGGTTTTCTTGTACATAAGCATATTATGATGATGGTAGAAGCGCGTCTTTATATGAATGTATATTATATTATGGATTTAATGAATGAGCATTTTCTTTTGCTTTTCTTCTTCTGCAATAATAACAGTTTACTGGTAAAGTTCTTATCATAGTCATCCTACATAAAAGCGGCATTGTGTATGCATGCAGCACAAAATAGAATAGAGCATGTACAGTCTACTTGTGAAATCACAAAAGATATTCTAAAAAGTTCAAGGAACAAAAAATAGAATGAAATGTAAAAAAATAAGAAAAAAGAGGAAACAATACATTTCTCCCTTTTTTGACATTTACTCATAATGATTTGTAAAAATGTAGACTCTTCCTGTTAAAGAAAAGGGAAAAACTTGCTGGTGGTAGAATCTTAACGCAGCGGTTGAAGAAATCTTTTCTTGAGAAAAAATGCAGTGTCAAAAAATGCAAAAGAAAGGAAGAATGAACGAATACATCATCGTATTTCATTATACTTATTATACTCACACGCAACCAAAGCACGTGTGTGTGGATGTATACGCACGAGTGTATATGAATATAGGTATGTACATTCATAAAGTCTATATAACCCTTTTAAAGTATACTAGGCGTGTAGAGACGTTAGTCTACAAAAATATTCCTACATTTTATGACAAGGACGATCACACAACTGTGATCAGGAAAACGTTGAACATGTTTAAATTTCAGACCTATTTGACAGTTTCCCTTTTCAAAAGAGACCTTCTGCTATCACACCATACTTACTTTCTTTTCTTTTACTGTCTTGCCTCTTTTTATTACAAGCAAGCGTCTTTGTTTTATGCATGTAAGAATACTTTTACATGTATTTTATGTAAAGAAAACATGTTTGGTGGCTCAAGAAAGTAAAACGGCTGAATCTGAAAAAAACCAAAGCCTTTAGTTGAATTACTAGTTGTACGGTACAGCGGGTGTGTGCCAGTGAGCTGTAACAATTTATTTTTACTGCACGCGTCCACGACAGAGAATATGGGGACCGTGACTCTGACCCTTACAAGATGTGTGAGACTCAAGTGTAGCCTTACTAGCCGAACAGAATATTAGATTGCTACTACATAAGACTATGAGCTGATCATCATCTAAAGGATCTCCTGGTCTAAATCTAAGTGTGTTCTATACGAGCAAGCAATGCAGTCTAGTCTTTTTTGCTCTATTTATATAGAAAACGGCAAAACACCAGTCGTAAACAGGCTATTTTATATTTTGTATCCCATTTTCCATTCCATGTATATCGCGTTGCATGTTGTCTTTATCCCTTTTTTTACTACCCGGACAGGACACATGGTTATGTTATGTGAATTTAGATGCAGGATGCAGTTTTTTCATGAAACATGTAATGTATGTTGTAAGTTTGTGAACTTTTTTTTTTAGAAATTGCGATGGTCTCCAGCAACCAATTTTTTATACAAATATGCAGCAACGGATGACATGATAGGTTCAATGTTCCAAGAAGGAAAAATGAATCTGTGGGGCTGTTGGTATTTAATCTTCTATGTGAAGTATTCACATATATATTTTGGCTTACCTTCTCTACCAACGCCTTTTTATTTTCCTCGATATAATATGTCTACATTAAATCCCACTTTTAAACCAATTCATGCATCTTTATGCACATTTTTACTTTTTTATGTCTTACTTTTCTTAGGAAATTCATGTAAAGTGAAGAAAAAAAGTTCAAAGAGAGGTTCAAGTGGATTTTTTCTACATCAAACATTGCAAAGCATCGATATCAGTTACATTTTCGAAAGTTTTTTTTCCTCTTGTGGATTTCTTTTACTTTGAACTGATACGCCAAAGGAGAAGTGTACAGGAAAATATCAAAGTAAAATTGAAAAACGGTTTTATCTTCACCTTTAAAATGAAATAAGTGAGTATTCGAGTTTTAATTTTATTTTTATTGCATAAGTTTACTTCGTGCGTGAGTATGTGAGTCTTTAGGCATACAATCATTCTATTCAGAAAAAAAGAGTTTCAAAAAGAAAAGTATGTACCTAGTTGTACTATTTAGGTATTATGTTATGTTTACTACACACATGCATATATTTTGTGTGTGTGTGCAACTTTTGGAAACACAAGACACTGCACAGAATATAGAGAACACGAAAAGGAGGTGCAAGTTGTGTGCCACAAATCAACCATTTTTTTACCCCAACTTGTGTAATATAAGCTTTCCAGGAACAAAAAACTCTTTAAAGATATGATATAATGCAAAAGTAGTGGTAAATACTTTTGCATGGCTTGAGTGAAATAAATTTTCAGAGAAATTCATAAAACTCGAAAAATAGGCATTTATATTTCCCCTTAGTCATCGTAATGATAAAGAAGTAAAAACTCTCAAAGAAAAAAGAGTTCTCCTTTTTGTAAACGTGCTTGTATTACTTAATATTAAATATAAATGAATGCTTTCAAAACATCAAACACAGACTTATAGCAATACTTATTTATATAGATAACCATGTGTCACTTTTTTCAGTGCACGAGATCAGCCTAGAAAACACATCTTAATGACTCCATAATGTATCCCCAAACCACAAATTTCTTGTAAGAAAATGATAAACGCGCCGTAATTTACATCTGTTGACTGGATCCTGGTTAGCTTGTGGCTTTTAATGTGTTATTCTTGGTACTGCTGTAATCATTGTTATTATTATTTGTAAATACTGTCCTTTCTGGAACTGTTTGTGGTGCAAAAAATGCGGAAGATACACAAACATAAAGCTTTTATGTATCCTTATGTATTTCTAATGAGTTGGTATTGCGATTCAAAGATGTATATATTTTAGTGCGTAGATATTTCTAAGAACGATGATGTATACGATATTCTCCTTTGGGAATCCATTTGAAAGCTTTACCATCTTTCTCGGAAAATAAGTTTTAGTGGATCTCCTAAATAAACAGTGTACTTATATATCCGTCGTTGAATTGAAAGTTTCTACGATTCATGACATGTTTGACTGTGGTGCCCAGTTCAAAAGTAAAGAAGACCAACAAAGATAGCGAGCGAAGGAAGCGAAACCATGAATACATTTAATTTTTTTGTACGAAAGCTGAAACTATCATGGGTGGAGGGAAAACGACAAAAGAAATGAAAACTTGACTGTGTGGTGTATTGTGTGTGTTCATGTAATGTAGGTTTGACAAGATGAAGCCAACTACTTCTTCACCAGACCGAAACTCCTTGTCACCAGAAAAGACAAACAGAAGGAGAATGAGAGAGAGAGAGAGCGCGACTATGAATAAGACAAGTAGGCAGTGAAAAGGAAAAGGTTTTTTGGTTTTTCCTTCTGATGGTATGGAAGGAAGCTGTGGGGGAAAATATTAGAAGGGGAACTTATACACAACTCGTCAGCGAGTTCAAAAATAAGTACAACGTTACATAACGTTAATAGAAATAATGTCTTCTACTTATGTGTATTTTCTTTACTACTGCCATAAATGAGAAAATAAGCGGAAGATGTGGGTAAACTAGAGGAAAAAGCTGGAAGCCTAAAATTATCCCAAATCCGCCTCTTTTGTCCTTGTGTACTACGTGATTATGGCATAACGCTACATGAATAATATAAAGCGTTGTGGTTTTCGCTTTAATATGCATGCTTATAAAGATACTCGCTTGGGGATATGGAATATTTACAAGTATGTATGCTAATATTCTGCTGTTTACAGAGTCGTAATAATTTGACATGAATGTTGCTGTTTTGTGCTCTATTATCTGTCGAGCGGAGAAATAATTTCGCCCTGTGCACTAACCAATCTTTACTTGTAATTACCCATCATCATAGGCAAAAACTTGACTTAGACTGGGATTTTTAAGTTGAACAATAAATATGAAGAAGCAGAGAGCGACAGGAGGAATGAATGAGAATTAAGAATGAGCGAATGAACTTGCCTTATTTTTTGTCCATATATATACTATAGACTTGTCTCACAGCTGCTTATAAATGTGACGCTTACACACATGAAAATATAAAGAAAGTGAGCTTTCATTACTTAATCCAAGATTATATGTTATGAACATTTGATATATGTATATATTAACGATGAAACCTCCTTTAGCTCTTACGACTAAGATTACAAAACATTTTCATGATAATTTTCCATAAAAACCTCTTTTGATAAAAACTGGGTTATCTACCCAACAAAAGACATTTTTCATGTATGTACGTACCGGAAAACAACGTGTACGCATACAATATCCATTCTGCGCATTTATGATGATTTTAGTTTGTATGATGTGTCTCCAGATAAAATATAGGAAATGTAAAAAAATATTCGTAACAGCAAACATTTCCAGTTGTTTCTGGCTTTTACTTTATTCATATTCATACAAAAAGTCGCAGTTGCTTGTTTGCAGATTAAAAGTAAAAAGGGAAGTGATTTGACTGGTTGCCAAAAAATTTATCCGTTTTCCATACATTCATCGACGACGACGAATGGGTAGTTGGGAAAATTTGCCGCATGAGAAACACGCGTATCCCGTTTTCTCTATTTGTTTCGAACGAGTTCCTTCCTCATCATGACTCATATAACGAGACAAGCTAACTGTCTTGTCTAAATAAGACCACAAAACTACCAAGTAAAATTTTCTCCAAGTAATAATAATAAAATCATAAATACTCTCTCTGCTAAACAACAGAGGTACACAATCTTATAAATAACCACAATGTATTACAATATTGCAAAATAAAATGTAATTTTTTGCCTTATGCCATTCTACTTCTGTGCAGTGTAGTCACGATATGCACAACTCCCAAAACTCACAGTAGAAATAAAGTTAGGTTTGTTGACATTACGAAACATGTTTATTCTCCTTAGTAGTATTCTATTTTGTCTGTTTGGCTGTATGGAGCAAGAGAGAATGCATACAATTTTAGTACAGTTCCCTTTGTTTGCTTTTACTTTTAGGGAGACTGTAGAATTCAAATGTTTTACTCGTTTTAATCTTATTTTGACTACAAAACACAAATAAGAGGAAGCCTAAAGGAGCGGGAAGGAAACGCTAATGCATGTTATCTCTCCATATATGTACATACATACATATTAAATTCTAGACCAACAATACAACTAAATGTATATTGCGTCTTTTCACTCTGTTTATAGGTTTTATACCTTGTAGAGAGAAACGTTGACTGCGAGATGCTGTTCGCTTTGGTTTTCCTTAGCTGCTTCCTTCTTACTCAACTAAACGGAGAAGCTGAAGTTGCAAGGCTTTGTTGAAAACTAGAAAAGAGAAATAAGTTAAAGTCCAGAAGAGGAAGCAAACTAAACGAAATTCACTGTGACTGCTACTGCTGGTCTGCACGTTTCTGTGTATACATGAAAGTTGGACACAATACGAGACGACAAAAGCCTCTTTTTTGTGCATGGCTATACAAGGCACTTCAGCAATCGCAAAATTCGAATTCAAAAGGTCACGACTTTTCGGTTACTTTACATGACATGTACATAAAATTACCAGAATTACCCTTTTGGAACCCATATATAACATCTGTAATGTGGACATGATAAAGACATGTGTGTAAAGAGTAGGATTTTATGTACATTTCAAAACCTGGCACCTTTTTGTATGCATTTGCACACAGGGAGTTATCCTACTTTGCTATGACATGTGGATGAGAATGTGTGCAGTGTAGTAATCGGTATATTCCGCAGAGAATATCAAGTGATAGTTTATGGAAAATGTTAGAGTGTATTTGCATAGTACTTTCACTCTTTTTCAAAATTATATTGCTTGCTTTTCTACTTGCAACACATTCACCATAACTGTCTGATACTTATATTCTGCTCCTCTGGCCTTTCGCATCATCGCCACAGGGAAAACAGTGGAGTCAGTACGACTGGAAACTCTGTTGGCAATGATTTATTGTAATCATGTACGCAGTTCAGGGAGATACAACTCTGTACACTTTCTCTTACCCAGTTTTGAGAATGAGACATTGTAAAACCAACTTTGCAGTGTAATCGAAATAGGAACTCAATATGTACATTATACAAATGAGCTCTGCTGTATTTCGTAAATTGGCACAAAAAAGTAAACTGATCTGCACTTACAAAAGCAGCCTAACGATGTAGGGTAATAAAAGGGGGCGACGCAATACGCAATGATGGCTAGTATTTTATAAATAAATATGAATTCCTAATCAACGTTTGCTTTGGAGTTTTCTCAGATTCCTGAACTGTGAATGAAACTTGTGCAACTTAAATGTGTATCTTCATAGAGTAAGCTAGGTATTCAACATTTAATGACAAAATGCTATAATCATAGAAAAATTAAATCAGCCTTTGATAACAACTATGAAGGTTGGTGTAGTGTTAGATCAGTAACAACGATTTGTTACATACGAAGTTTATTTCAACAATTTTAACAAAATGATCATGAGTTGCATTTGCCTAAGAATTCATAGACATCATTACTGATGATAAGTGTTTATAGTCATAGTTCAATGCAATGAAATTTCTTCGTTCACGTGTTTCTGTTTTCACGTGATCCCGCAATGGTAACAATTGCTAGAAACCACAATTATGTGGTTTGTTTTGTAAATAGACAGCTCGGAAATACTACCAGATAGTCATTGTCGAATCGAATTTTCGAATCGAGTCTAACTGCGAAGTGAGAGACAACTAAGGCATTGACTTCTGCAAGACAAGTGAGTTATGTGTCAAGGTGGATGTTTGCATTGTATGCGATATGTGGTGGGCTCTTTAATAAAAACAAACGTGTGCCCACACATGTGTGCATGCTATGCATTAAACTTGATGAGCTGGGGTTGGCAGCAGTTAGAGAATGATGAATTTACTAGGATAATATATGAACGTACTAATGAATGTTGCACCCTAAGTCTCTAAAGCAGGCAAAACTTTACAGGACCATTGTATAAACCTCACAATGCCTAGATGTATTTAATTTCATTGTGATATGGAATTCAGGAATAGGGAAATTGGACGGATGAGCTTTGACGTGGCCAGCGATAAATGAAGAGTAATGATAATCATTGATTACTACTAAACCCATTTGCCGTAAGTCAGTTTACGTATGTCGTGCACTTGTACAAAACCCTTCTCTTACCCTTTTGTAATAAATAGCGCATTCCATGTTTACCTATAACAGTACAGACTATATAGGCATGTTAAAAAAGGAAGCTATAATTTAGCGTTCTTATTAATTACAGGCTTTGCATGGTTTGTATTCAACTTAAATTGATGGATATTTGTAGTCTATATTCTACAGAAATGTCGAAAAATTATATTTTGCTACTATTCTCCTTCCGTTTACTAATGTTTAATTTGTGTAATCAAACCTTTTCAAATATTTGTCCAAAGGGATTAATAATGATATGATATTGAAAGAGTTGATAAATCGCAATAGAAAACGAGAGGAAACCCGGATATTTCACCGAGTGATTTATTATTTTGTGTGGTGACAACTTTTCATGTGATCCTGAAAAGTTGGGTTTGCCTACTTGCGGAACGTGTCATGCAATATTACTTACATGTCAAATATACATACATGAACTAATACCATCTCATTTGTACATAATACGTAGCGTATCTTCAATCTTATGATTCCAGTTAAGCCATATCTGAAGAAATTGCTGCTGACTATTAGTCCTTTCACTTCTCCGCAACATTTTTTTGTGAATTTATCCGTAATATATACATACCGTTTACATACGCACTGACAGCACAAAGCAAGATCGTACTGTGGTTCGGGTTGAGTGATTAATTGACGCCGCAATCATCGAAGGACTTAAAATACTTTAGTGTTTCAAACATACTTAATCTAGTCCAATGTTTTATTTTAATATAACCAAGTGCTGGCAGTTTTTTTCCCGACGACCAAACCGAATGAATGAATGCTCTATTTATCGTAACCAACGAATAATTCAAAACATATTGCGGAACAGACAAGGACTATGGGCAGCATCTGCATTTTCATCTAACCATTAAAAATGCTAGCATCTGTTGTATATGCATTTTGCCATTTATACGATAGAATAAATAAATGCAACTACATAAAAGCACTTCTCGTAGACTTTGTATTTATTAAAATAATATCAAAAAGTTAATATATTGCAAAGCATCGCGTAAAATTATAGACATAGCTTATTGTCATTTTCAATCATTCCGTTCATTAATCTTAATTTTGGGGAAAGCAATATGACTACTTGAAATTAAAAAGATACCATCATCGCGACTAGTAGCTTTAGAACTCAACATATTTTATAAGTTGCTGCATAACGATTATAATGAATGAAAAAGAAAAATCGTGGAGTATCAACTTCTCATCGTGGAATTCTCTTGATGCTGCAGCAAAAAAGTTTTTATGATTAACTTTCTCCATCACCCGTAGTGCAAGTGGTACGTAGAGTCAAGCGAATGCAGGCAGCTGCAATGTTTTGGCTATCACTAGTCTAGAAAGTTAAAAAATGTGGAAAGGGGAATCCTACGAAAATAAAGTTTTCTTTCACAATGTCGATGAACAAGCCGACACAGATGAAACCGGAAAAGAGAATTCACAGGAACCAGAAGAAAGAAATTTTATGGTGATGGGGTGGGGGAAAACAGAAGACAACTGTAACAGGAAGGATATCACATCGATTTGTTTTATTTTACAAGGCGAGCGTATCAATTATTTTTCGGTGGGAAAATGGAATTTTGGTTTCACTGGAAGTCATAAAAGTTAAGTCAGTATTTTCACCTGGGATTAGATGAAAAAGATTGTGACTTACACGCAACAAGAGCTCATTATCAAGGATCAGGATGGCACGTGTGCGCCGGAATCAACTTTAAAAGACGGCTGGATCCATATTTTGACTTTATAGAGCTTGAAATAGCAAGAAAAATATATGTACAACGACCTAACATATATGGACGTAAGAAATAATTGCATAAACTTTATAGATGGACAATGTTGATTCGTATTTCTTCGAATCGAATAATGAGTTATCTTTTATCTCGCTCAGATGCCATTCAATTTAACCATTTTCATTTTGTGATGAATCCAGAAAAATATCACAATGTTCTAATTGGCTCTAAGTCGATAACATATGTATGTATATATTTATGTTATGCAACATATTTACAGTACATTATGTATATAATATGCGTATATTTATAAACGGTAATACAGGAAGGAATTATTATCAGCAATAAAATAAATTACATACTTTTTATGCAACTATTTTCGTTTAATCATTTTTCAAATGGCAATTTTTGCTCTCATGCTCTTTTCACAAAACTAATTCATTTCTGAACTGGCGTAGCATGAAAATAGAGCAGCGATTGTAATCTTAATTTCCAAGATTTTCAGGACTAGGCCCAACAATTTATCCTACTTGTGCGCGTGCACCGTTTAAAAAAATCTAGGAAATAAGAAGGGGAGTTGTTATTACATTAACTTCCTATTTAAGTAAGTTGAAGTTTATATCGCAGTGAACTTAATTTGTTTTTCCTTTCTCATTATGATAACATAAACAAGTTACTTTTTTATGACTGGCATGTGCTCTCTTCTCTTTGAATTTTATAGGAAAGTATTATATGACATAGCATACTTTACACATCTTCCCAATTTGGTTTTGCGATATTTTTATAGCCAACACATATGAAGGAAGGTAGAAAATAAAATGTACAAGTAGAGCTTTTTTTATCGTTTTAAGTAATCAACAACAGCTGCAGCCAAGTGGTAGTTCATGTCAGTCAGTCACTCTGCTTTGTGATTACGATCGCTCTTCTTCTGTTGTGCGAGGAATCACACACGCGTCACTCCATTCCTTTTTTCCTTCACTTCTTCGCACTCACTCTCTCAAAAGAATTCAACTTTCTTTTTACGCAGGAAGAATCTTCAATATCACATCACAGAAATGTCAGCAGATGGATATAAAACCAGATTCTTTTGTAGAATAGAAACATTGTATGTACGTGAACTCAACTCAAGTATGGTTACATTCTTAGCTTTTTTGTATGATATTCATACAATTTCTTTCTTGTTTTGTCAAATTACTCAATACCATGTATGCTAGGAAGTGTGAGCAGCAGAAATACAACTTCTTGTACAAATTAGGTAAAAACTATTCACAAAAGAACATAAAGAACAAAAAGAACTTTTTGATTTGATACTTATTTCCGGCACATAAAGTATATGCTTCATTAGACTTCTATTCATTCAATTTTTACCATGAAAAAGTAAACGAACTGATAGCCCAGGTCAATTCAGAGTTTTCACCTGTTATTCTCATTTGTAGTGCCATCGACCTTGGCCTGTTGTGTAAAAGAAGGATGTAAAAACATCATTATTAAATGCAGTGCATTTTTTACAACTTATTGTTTGAGCGACTATATAAAATGCTTCCTTTTAATAGGTATTTTCCTGATCCTTAAAATACTATTTATATACTACCATCTCTATTTTCTGTAAAAGACATGACGCCAAAAGCCAACACGATGCCAATATAATTTTCTTCCTTTTCAATCATTGCAATACCCAGCCTGTCTGCTACATGACGCGCGTGTCTGTATTTTGTGTATTTAGCTGGTGGTCATGTAAGTATTCTTATAGTATATTAGTGCATCTATACTCCCTGTCTTTATCCCTTCAAACCATCATTTTGACTTCAATGGCAATGTCACCACCAAAAGCCCTCCCACACTCACGCACACATCACTTGCACCACGGGCACGTATAAATTTGTAGTTTTCTTGTACATGCAACAACGAAGAATGGAATCTGAGACATGCATCTTGGTTTTCTTTCGCTGTTATTTTTGGACGCATCCCTGCTTTTGATTTTTAACGTAGAGGGAACCATTACCGTTACTGACATGACACCATCAGCACCAGCATCGTCTTGCAGGCAAGATATTATTATATATGATGTGGTGATGGCATCACAGGCTGACAAGTTCAACTTTTTTGCTTTGCCTTTCCTCACAATTTTTTAGCTTGATATAATCATGTTGATATCTAGTTGTATAGTCCATGGATATACACGTTCTTTAGCTGTTCTGTAGACAAAAATTAAGTAAGACCGATTTATTTCTTTTGTAGAATTGGATAAAGGAATAAAAGAGGAAAGAAAAATGAAAGGCAAAAACCTCCGCAAGGAAAAAACCACTACCATTGCATTGTTTACTGTGTTCTGGTGATTAAGTTGGTCGCTTGTTAGAAACACCAACCAGCCGTGGTCCATGCTTGTTCGAAAGGGCAAACGGAGCACGACCATATAGTCATTTTACTTTAATACGCAGAAAATCTAGATGAGATTTTTCATCTCGCAGCCTTTTGCTCGTGTAATGTACGAATAATACCCGGTAAATATTTTCCCAATTGTAAGAGGACGACGAAAATGAAGAAAAAAGGAAAATTGTAAGAATGGGAAAAATGACCAGAGGGATTATTATTGTCTTCAGGCTTGTCTAGTGTGTTCATGTGGAGGGAAGACGCGTGTGGATGTTGCAAACATTCATTCTTTTTCTACTACTTTGGTTTTTGTCTTTCAGCATTTCTTCTAGAAGAAACACAAGTTTGTGGATAACCCATCCAAACAACTAACATCACATCCAACACCAGAAGCACATCCGAGTAGAAAAACAACCCGTGTCACATTTTGCTTTCATTTCATCATTCACTCACAAACAGACTGACTCTGCCAGCTCGACATTTCAAGAAAGAGTGTGTGAAGCAAGTAAGCATATCTTTTCATGAGAACATTTATTTCTGTAAGGCGTCCTTCCTTCTTCAAATCATAAATTACGCACTCATTGAACATTTTCTGGTGAGGAAAGACGTGGCATCACGATCATAATGTTGTACTCGTGAGTTGATCTGCACCATGTCCCCTTTTTATCTATTATGTTTACATAAAAATAATTCACAAAGGCAAACGAAAGGATATAAGTGGTATCTCAATAGTGAAAGCAAAGCTTTATCATTTTTTATCAAGACCTAATTTATTCTCGACCCACCATACATGAAATGGCACTAAGCATGCCACCACCAACATCAAATTATCCCTTCTAAAAAGCATATAACAAGCATTGCATTTTAAAAAGAAAATTCTAATATCAATTCCTTCTTCTTAGTTATGCCCCAATAATCAGCTTAATGAGACACTTCAATCACTGAGTTGCTAATGATGTGAACGGTTATGCAAGCAGGTAAGTATACATTCAAATGGAGGGGGAAACGGTATACATATACTATATACTGTCATCATTAACATTATAACTGCTAAAAAACGTGAAAGGTAACAAGAAACTTGCAGCTTGAATCTTATCAACATCCTATTAAATTACCATGCAAGAATACAAAGTCCATCAATGCGCCCTGTTTGTATGGTGTTGATGCACAAGTTTGTCTAACTTTTCCGTGGTTTTCTTCATCTTTGAAAGCTTTTTCTTTTACTTCTTTTGTATTCTGTGTTATGCGTACAAATAATAAAAGGTGACTGGCTGGTAGTATACCACAGTGATCCTTTTTGAACTACTATAGGGTATTTTGTAAATGTGTTCAAATTGGATCGTATTTCCCAAAAAGAAAATCCACAAATTTGATTTCCAAGAATTTTTTAATGAAATAACATCAGTGAAACTTTCAACTAGTAGAAAGGTATACAAAGCGCATCTTCAAACTCAAACATATGGAAGCACATACATCCAACAGATTTTTTTCATTTCTTTTTTGAAGAAGTATGGAACACATTTCCTGCTGTCACCTGGAAAACCCGATACATATGTGCATGCATGCATCACCGTCAACAACAGAAATCTGGTATTCTTTGCATATCCCAACCCCCAACGCAACAACACAACGTGCCGCTGCCAACACCACCAACACCACCTTTCTCATTTCCAATCTGAAGTTGATCGTTTCCTTTCTTCCGCTTCTAAATTGAATAACATTTTTCAGCTTTCATGGCGTGCCATTTCATTCTCTTTTTCTCCAGAAGAAGAAAAATAGCAAAGAGGAGAAGGAACTTGCTACCTGATCACATCAGGACGATCTCACATTTTATATATAAAAATATACAATGCGTTTTTGGTACTTGTGTATAAACAACCTTATAAAGTCAAAGAAGATCAATATGCATACCAAATTATATTATGCAACATGTTTTCTTTCTGGTATGTTTGCTGCTGTCTCTATCCATGTACTTGAGAATTGAGAGAATCCTGTAACACAAATAGAGATACGGAGCCATGCATGGCCATATTGGTATCAAACCAGTTCAAGTTTTTTTAGGATTCAGTTACAAACATTATAGCATCGATATCACTACTGCCATTATTGCAATCTTCAAAAGATTTCATTACTTCTTCCCCTCTGTAGTGTGCAGTGTTGTACACCTCATCGAATTGGATAAGTCGAGTGAGAGAAAAAGAGTACTGAGTGCACTATAAGCTTTAGAGAGATTATTGTTAGGGGTCTGGGACTGAGGCTACGAAATGAATAAATCGGATTCCTTTGATCGGAGAAATACTTATCAAGATCCTGGAATATTGATACGCGTTTTGTAGGATTTACCAAAATAAAACCCCAATGAAAACCTTTCTTTTTGTGACGAGTTTTTGTTGATGGTGAGAGTTTGCGTGGGTTGACACGCTGCTGTGGAGTAAAAAGCTACAAAATATTTTTTACAGTTATTACACTTTACTAGTCTGATCTGCTCAAGGGATCTGCAGTTTTTTTCTTCTAAAAAACAGACACAACAACAGCTTGAAATGAAAACTAGAATACCGGTGCTACTCATTTCTATGGTATATAGTAGACAGACCATTCGACGTATGCATCTGTTATTCTTTCACCTTGAGCTTACTTTTTTCTGTTCCGGTGAAATTCTAAATTTTATAGTAGCCTTATATATTAGCACATCACAACGCTGCAGGTATACCTTGTTTGTCAGTTTCTGAACCATGGATCTTTTACGGAAACTTTTTGTTCGATTCTGTTCTATCATTGTATTCGCTTTTATGTGCCTATTTTTCCTTTTATGCTATTTTCTGTTTTGATACTTTTAAGACTCCCTTTATAATCATTCGGCTCGACTTGATGCATGACGGTATATAACTTTCTCTTTCCGTTTTACCGATGCTACCTTCACTGTCAGTCAATTTCAGGTCCAGAATTGGATTTTGTCGAGTGGCCTGACTGGCAGTGGAATAACAAAGTATCAAAGATGCATAAAAAACTGACACGCGTGGGACGGATGTGATGTGATATAGTTTCTTACTTTGGAAGGGAAAAATAATTTGATTGCGTGTGGCACGAACCTTGCGTGTGAGTATACGGGAAATCCAATATAAATGAAAGTAATACCTATGTACAACACTGTAGAATGAATGAATAGTTGGTTAGATAAAAATGGAGTTATATCAAACTGATAGACTAAATTGGAACTGGTGTGAGACGTGGCAGGTGATGATGATGTGTGTATCTGGGTGTACCCGACTGAAGTGTTGATAACATGGCAGTTGTGCGGGTGATAGACAACACGGAGAAAGTACAAATTGGTGGGAATGTAGTATACACCATAAACTTTTTGAAAAATCCTCCAAATAATGCCAGTTTGTAAGTTTATACAGGTAATTTGGAAATATGTCAGATAAGCACAGACAACGTCTATCATAAATACGTGAAAATAAATTGAACCACAAAAACTTTATTGTTTCAATTTATTAAAAGTCCAATCCTTTAAAAATACTTACAATGATCATAATCAAGTGTGATTCAACATTCAAATCCAGGAATAGGTTAATAGATGACAGATGAAGCATTGTGAAAAATTTCACCCTTTCTAGAGTAAATTTTGTCTGACCGTGAAATTCTAAGTAAAGCGCATTAAACACTAGAATGCCAGCTTTTCAAGAAAAGTCAAAAAGTTTTTTTTGTGAAAGGCTACTCTTTTAGCCATTTCGTTCTATGTATGAATATGTATAAATGCAGTACACTGTAATTTGGGATGAGACTTGACGAGTCCAAGAAAAGAGCAGAAACAGTTGCTGTTCTTTTTATCAGTAAAGTTTCGTTCCCCCTCGGCATCCTGACTGTTCTTGAAAAGGAACAGAAGTACATAAAAAATCCATACTATTATCATCATCGTTATCATTAGTATCATCTGCATCTGCAACTGCTGTTACTTAAATTTATTCGCATATACATTTTTACATACTCAACGCCATGCTTTGGGGTATAGTTTCTTTATTTTTAAAAGTTTTCCAAAATAAGTTTTTAATTTAGTTTTTAGCATCTCTCCTTTAGTTGTTCTGGGTTTATTTGCCTACCTACTAGACAAGGGTGTTGTGAACAGAGCACAAAATGCTGAATAAGTTGTAGTACGAGAGAAGAAATAGATTAACAAAGTAAAAAGCACATCTTCAGCTCTTTAGTTCGTAATTTCGTAAAAGGATTGGGAGTCAAAAACGAAACAGAGTTTTCAGGATTTCTAAAAGCCTGAATATTCCAGTGAGAACAAACTGGTTCTATTCAAAGTTTGAAGCGTTGCGTAAAAACCCTTATTTTCTCGGTAATATAAATTCCTCCTACTTTGAACTTTACGGAGCTGAGGTACCCAAATAGACTACGCACACTAAATTTGAGGTACAAATAATATAGTAGTATACACTACTACGAAAAGTTTCTGTTGCACACTTTACTCTTCAATATTCACCCTTTGAAAGAGCATCAGTTAAAATAAGTTTACTATGCATGTCATTATATCCTTGTGCGTGAATTGCAATAGATCATATTAATGAACTGAGTGAGTGAGTGAATGAAAAATAGATAAAGATTTTATTTTATTACTTTATCAACATCTCCCTTTTGCCTTTTAACTAAACCCCTCTCAACTTGATTTAAAAGTCGGTCTTTTTGATACATTCTTACGCATTACTATACATACTATTACGCTTGCAATTAAATAACAACCAAATGGACGAAAGCATTTATATAATGCAACACGTATGCAAACAGTCAGTCTTGCATGCAACTTTAATGAGTGATCTTGATCTTTTTATACGTATTCAGTTTTCTGGCATGGTGTTTGCAATGTTATTGCTACCATTGCATTGTCAGTGCTTCTGGCGGCAATCCATGATATTTACGTTTTGTGGATGATCATGATGATGATGCTCACTGTGGAACAGATTAAACCATAGACAAAACCCTACAAGCAACGTACGCACACGATTCCCCCTATTTTAATAATGCATACTAATTGCTTTTTATGTGGTAAGTGAAAAGACGTTGATTAAAGCTCACTGGAGCTTGTGTTATTAAGCTGCATATAAAATACTGCACATTGTGATACAGTATTATTGCATGTTGCTACCTAGCCAGGCACACAACAAGCTATTATCAAAATACATTGAGCAAACTGTTTTGGTAATCAATTTCACTGCATTAAACACATTGTGCTGAAACAGTTACATGCAGCGAATACTTGCATCACGAATTGAACCAAGTGAAATGGGGATTGAAGAGACGAGAACACAAAAGTTTTTTTTTACCTCAGAATCAGAAATAATATTTGTTTAATTTGTTCACACTTTGTCATAAACTGAAATGCAGAGCTCCACGCAGATAGACTATTAAATAAATTATTATCAAAGCATAGAAAACAGGAAATCCAGTCATGCGGCTCTATTCTACTTTACACTCTACTTTTCAGATATGAATGAATGGAGAGAAGCAGGTTGCATTGTTCTTCCACTTGGTAATGAATAATTAAATAAGGGATGTGTGATATTGGTGGTATAGGTGTTTACTGGATGTATGTAATGTAGGCCTGCCTTTTGGACACTCAACATGAAACGACGAGAAATCATCTCGAGAAGTTGCAAGTATGTAATAAAAATATCACGATAATTAATGGTACTTTTACTCTTAATAGAGTAATGGTTTGGAATGAGTAGGATATTTACGGTATTTGTACCATGTCTCAATCTAGATTGACAATGTAACAGTTTAAAAGACGTTGACACCAATGTGAAGTTAAAGGTAGTTGTGGATACTTTAGGATGTAGTTTCAATGTTTCACTAACTTGCATTCTTCCTTGTATATAAACAGCATAAAAATGAGTTTCGTAATGTTTAAAAAACTTAACGTTACGAAAAACTACAATTTCCATATTCCTGTTGATGCTGTGTTTTATGAAGTCCTTGATTACTATAAATATGGCAGAGTCCCCTGAAATTTTTGGTCTCGAGTGAAACAAAATAGAATCCAAAGCATAAGCATGACTGCAGTAGCCCCGGATCCATTGCCATATGCCACCCAGAAGGTACCTGACACTCTTGTGGATCGCATCAAGGTCCAGAATGGGAAAGAAAAGTTGGATCTGTCTCTATGCTCAATTGTCAAAATCCCTATACAAGCTATCACTGAAAATTACGAGGGAACCCCTGTGGATCTTGATCTTTCATTTAATGCAATACGCTTCGTTGCTCCTCAATTCAGCCGTTATTTTATTGATTTAACGAAACTAGACCTAGGATGGAATAACATCAAACGGTAATATTGATTATGAATTATGATATTAGCGTGTATGCATGTGTAGTAAGTACTTTCTGCACTTATGCAAATAAAGTAGCACCACAAATAAAACCAGATACATTTCAGATTACCAGATAATTTCGGAATGATGAAGGCTCTGGTTTACTTAGACCTACGTAAGAATCAGGTATGTATAATAGTTAGTCAATAAGTTTGACAAATTGTAGGATTTTTTAAAATCATTTCATTTGCTTTTGTTTTAATGTTGAAGCTAGAGACATTGCCCGTGAGCATGGGTAAGATGAAACGCCTCCAATACCTATGCCTTTCTGACAATCCTTTTCGTCCTCAACTCAAGGATTTTTTGGGAGAAAGAGCGTCAGGAATCACTCCTGTGGCACTGGCCGAACTTGTTGTACACTTCCTAGAAGAAGTCGCTAATGCTCAGACCCCTGAGCCTCCTCCCGAATCTTTAAGCCGAAGCAGCTTAAAACTTGGAAAGCGAAGAAGTTTGAAAGTACACTACAGTAGTAGAAGCCTTCGTGTGACCGGAGATGGTGACAGTCTGAGTAGTATTTCGAGTGGAGGCAATCGTGACGAGGCTAATTATGTCAACAATCCTTTCGGTGGAGCAAAAATTAAAACAAATGAAACATCTTCAGACGTCGACAAGATGACTTGGATGATGCCAGTCATGGCTGGCACTGGGTTTTTTGTATTTCTGATTCTTTTCACTGGCTATATTGTGGAAACCCCGTTTTTTGATTCGCTAGCAGGGGACAATTCGTTCTTCAAACCTTTTTGGATATTGTATAAACCAGTTCATGAAACAGCATCTTGGATGACCAAATGGATTCCTAGAAATCCCTCCTATGTTTTCACTGCACCACCTCCGAATACATTACAAACAAGTCAAAGCTACGCGGGGAAAGTTAAGCAGGCGGTGCTTTCAGTTGGAGTTTGGCTCAATATAATATCTCCCAATTAATCGAACCACAACTAATGTTTTGGCTACCTCGAATGGCAATTAAATTACAAACTTTTAATTTTGTAAACAAATTGAACAAGTGCTTCTGAATATACATGAAACTACATCCATTGTGGGTTCCTACATGTCTAATGTCTATATATTTGCTAACAATAAAATAGTACAAACTTTTAAATACAGTGTAATTGTAAAGTAATTTAAATTTTACAGTGAAGTTAATTTTTTCATTTCGAAATTGGTTTCATTTTTTATACTGTTTCCAGTATTTTGATGAAATCTATATGTGATTCGTAGTAAAAGTTTTTATGAATAAGTTATTTGTTCAAAAATATCTGACTTTTTACTAAAACTTTCCATCAACTACAAGTTAAAGTTTGTTAGTATCAAAAGTTGAAAGCATTATTTTCAATTGAAATATCTAGATAATTATGTTGAATTATAATTTTATTTCTTAAAATATTCAATTCATTATATATGTAAGCGTAAGCTATTTAAATTGCATTTCATTGTCAAGATCACATTACAAGATACAAAAACAATACCACATTTCCCGTCAACTTCAACAATATATTGTGCACACAGCCAATCAAAATTACAGCTTATAACAAGAAATTGAGCCAGTTGTAAACTTTGATTATTAAATACAAAAATTCAAAAAGTTACCTAATTAACATTGCTCAAACTTTCAATAAAAAAAGAAAATGAGTATATCGATTGTTAACTTTCAACTAGAATTACCAATTAACTTTACGAATGGCTAATAAAAATAGCTTTTACTACAGAACGTAAAATCCATTCTATTTATGCATGTATGATTATGAATTAACAGCACAGATTCTTTTACAAGTGTCGAGATTAGAAATATGATATAAGTGCGAAGTCTACAAAGTATCATGTATGTTGACAGCAGAGCATGTGAACTACTATGTACACAAGTAAATGGGGTTTTGATTTTCTTAATCATTAAACACGAACGATAAAAACATTTTATGCAACGCCTCCGCCTCAACCCATGCCAGATCACCGCTGTTACATCACTCATAAAAGTTTCTTTCATCTACCTTTCGTTCGCCGTTCGCCTATATTTTACTCTAGACTGTCATTTCCAGTCAGCTAATCACTTCGTTTCAAATTTCACGAGTGACTGTTTGCTGTTTCGTGCATAAGAATAATTTACTGTATTTTCACTAAATATTGTGTGATGTGTACTACTTAATAAAAGCTAGTAGAAACCCTTTGTCCGTCCGTTTTAGTTTTCCCTTCTAGCAATTAAACTATTTTCTCAGTAACTTTCTCATGTGAACAGTGACAACAACAGAGCCACTCTGTAAATAAAATGAAACATTCGAAAATCATCATTAATGTCTATATATTTATGGTGTGATATATATTGGCGAAAAAATCACCAAAACTTGGTATGCAATTCAACTTTTTCTTTCGTCTGAACGACCTTGTCATTGTTATCCAACCTAATTACATAACCCGAGCATAAGTAATGCACGTAATTCTGCAGAAAGCAGATGTATTGGTTTTATTCATCCCATCATCCCAACATCCTTCCGTTTTAAAGCATCTTACATTAAAATATTCGTAAAAATATAAACCTGAAAAAAACATAATAAAGTACAAAGCCCTTTACATCATATTTTTCCGTGTCGCTTTTCTCAGTAAATTCGGCATGTGCATGCAGTGCTGAATAATATACATGCGATAATAAATAACATCGAATTTTGTATGTTTAACTTATATGTAAAATATATTGAACTCAAATGGATTTACTGAAGCTTCTGATATTTGATTTATGACTCAATTCAATTAGTGTTCACTGCTGCTTGATATGTAGGCATTATTTCAAGTTTACAAGATAATCCAGATCATAATGTCTAGAGCAAGCAAGTAGACAAGCAGTCAATATAGACAGAAAGCGAATTGAAAATCATGAACTTCTGGACATGTACATCATCTTTCCAGACTTCCAGTTGTGATTGTGTTTTGGTTTGAATAGTTTTTGTACATTTGTAACAATTTCCATCAGTAAAAAATTTCCAGATTGGAGTAAAGTAGTCAAGTCAGGTCAGTCAGAGACAGCTAAAAATCAAACACCAAAACAGTTTCAGTCATGCCTGAACAAATTCAGTGATGCAAACAGGACCTCACGCAATATGAAAAGCATGCATGATACCGAGGTCACTTTTTACTCTGTCTCGCTGACAGTTCAATATTTCACCAAAAATTACTTTGAGGCATATACATCAAAAGTACCAATATACGATCTTCTCTGGTCTGCATTATATGGTCAGTGAGCTCCCTGTTTATATTTAATAAAATATATATTTAAAAATAAAATACCTATGTACATTAAACACATGTACGATGTGCCTTATGGTTTTTACTTTTTACAACACAAAAGGCATTTTCCTGCTGCCCTCCGGAGAGCAGTCCCTCAAAAACTGTTTTTCTGCTTGGTAAAATAAGACAAAACAGAGTTTTGCTTGTGTTACACTTTACATTCAATGTTGGTCGGTCTGTATGTGTTTGTACAAATTTAATTCATGGGACTCTAAAATTGGTTTCTGGTTTTGTAGAACAAAACCGAAAAACCAGACAGACCAACAAACAAAAGCAGAAAGAGAGAAAAAGAGAATTTTCTCGATTTTAGTGTGAAGTAGTTGGAAGAGAGAGAGAGGAATCAGAGCTCACAAAATTTAAACAAACAGTACTAATAATAATAAGAGCTTTTTCACTGGAAATGTATTCATTCTCACATATTCACGCAGGAATGGCATACTTTTATGGAAAAGAAGGTTTGGTACGATACGATGTGCAGAGCTAAAAAAGGAAATCCCTGTTTCCCCAACGCAAATTCCGTATGTAGGACACACACACAAACACACAGTTAGAAAAGCCGGAGAACCAGAGAATATGAAATGTTTAAATGAATAAATCTTAATACGTTATGTGTGCATGTTGTGTGGTTCTTTTACTCATCTAAATTCTTGTTTACAGTTTTTCTCTCAACAAACACTACTCTAAGTATGTACACAGAATACCTCTTGATCCTCTGTGTAAAACGAAACGCAGCGAGTATAAAATGTAGGGAAACAAGACTATTATTGAGTGGAAGATTTTCATCTACCTCCACCACTGACATCCGAAACTCCGTTTTGCAAAAACAGAATACATATGTCTACGTTGTATTTTTTTCTCTTGAATACAAAATGAAGATAACTTCTCTCAGCATTTTATTTGCGACAAGATGCTTTTACGATATGATGTCTCTGTAACATTCAAGTGTAGCAAGATGATGAATGACTCTAGACAAGATTCTGTCAAGGGAATTAAAAATATAGGGCACTTTTAGTCAGTGTCAGTTGTGAATGGGTGCAGATTTGAAAATGGAAAGAAATATTTATCATGTCATATGAAGATTACCAAAAATGCTTTCATCCTGTCCGCCTTGGCTAAGAAAAAAATACAAAAATGTTTTTAAGGAGTTTGGTCCTGTTGACTTTATGACACTTTTAACGACAACATATACAAAACGTATAGGAAAACGCTACACAGTTGTAACAAAAAAATCTCCCACGCAGTAGAATGTCCGCTATTGTTCTTGAGGAAAGGCACTGCACTGTTTCCAAAGAATTGGATGCGTGATAATAGTAGCCGCTTTTGTAATTTGATTCACAGCTCGGGTGACCACTCTCATGATTGATAGTTTACATAAGTGGACCCTTTTATGAGAATACAATATTTTCCTTTCATACAGTCACGCAGCCCTGGAGAGCTGTACTTACTAGGAAAAACACTTGTAACGCACCATTTTCCATTAATCATCGACCTTTTAGCCCATTTCATCAACACCAACAAATGATCCCTTTAGTTTTTCAAACAAAAAATCTTTTGTTTTACATATTCTATAGAAATGGTAGTGCAAAGTGGAATGATGTATATGACAAAAGACAAAAGCTTGTAATGATGACTGAATCATCCAATAAAATGCGGAACCGTTCCACTACTGATATTTCAGTTTTTTTAGTTTGAGTATAAATGATCATTTTTGACTTATCAAAGGCTCATATTGTTTTCATTTGTAAAAAGTCAATGATCCGAATTGTAGCTGTCTGTCCTTCTTCTGCTTAGAAGTTGATACGAAGCATATGCACCCTTTTCCCCTGACATGCATCAATTGGTTTCTTTTCTAGAAAGAATCTCTAACTGTCTTGATATTTTTCTATTATGTATGTTGCGTTGTTGATTATCTGCTTGAGCAAACTCTTAATAAAAATTGTCTGTTGTGTGCTTATACATAATGAGAATGAAAGATTAGAGTACAACATGTAGACAGCACGTCTTTCAAAAGCTGAAGCTAAGAAAAACAAAGCTTATCAGCCTTGGAGGAAAAATACTCTACTATAGACTACTCTACTAGACTTGAAGATCGCTGTTATCAGCAGAGCCGACAGTGAGAAGCCGAAGAAAAAGTGGATACATTTTCACTTCAAAAAAGCTTTGCATCCAAAAAAGGACAACATTTTAATATAATGTAGCAGCATTAATATTAGTATTCATTTTCCTGGGGAGATGCGATGCGACACGACAAAGTTTCTAGTAAGACAGGAGCTGATACAATAATATTACACCATTGTCAAAGACATTTTTTACAAGAATGGTATGCTGCACTACAACGTGTGCTTATAAGAACACTTGGTCATCATCATCATGAAAAACAACAAGAGTCGTTCGCCCGCCCGCTAATCTGGTCTCTAGTATAAGGCATCATAACAACCAGCACCAGAAAAGTAAGGAATCCTTCCTTTCCTTTACCATTTCCACCACCACCACCTCCACTTCTTCTGGATCTCTGAGCATATATGTATATTATATTGGACCATAAACACATGCCGAAAGAATGTGTGGGTACACGCCTGTCCTTTTGAAGAATAAACTCCATTCTTTATTCACTCTTCCACTCCAGTTTTTATAACACGGCCACTTTAGAACCCTTTACTATGCACAATATAAATATATAAATAGTGCTTAAAACTAAACATTGAGAATCTTATGTTTGTTCTCATTTTTCAGGAAAAATGCATCATAGTGTTCTCCCGAATGAGGTTGCTCATTTTTTTTTCTTCCTCTTTAAAACTGCTTTGCTTATGTATACTATTGCATGTTCTCCTTTGTGTGTGCATTTTAAAGCTGCATAACGTCAAGTGCATGATTCTCTCTCACACACTTATGAAATGACGCACTTATCACAGCATATTTATGTATGTGTGTTACTTTGTTGGCATATTATGAGCATAATATTTTACTTTATGGTATGCAAGTTTCTTACCACTACAGAGGAAGATGCATATATTTATGTGATGTATTTTAAGTATACGCATGCATAATATCCGTAATAAGTGGAAGTGAGGTGGAAAGTCGTTTTTTGTCCTTCCCTCCTTAAAGACTTCCCCTCCATCCATCCGTCCGCATATTTACAGTAAAAGAAAAAAACTAGAAGAAGAGAGTGGAGGAGTTTTTAGTTTTTAAAATGCGTGAAATGAAATTTCTACGCAAGGATGAATGTATAAAAAGTGAAACAAGATTTTTTGCTCTTCTCCGGATATGCTTATGCTTTATGCTAAAATACAAACTTATGTGTTGTGTCTTTGTGTTATGAACAGAGAACAAGTATTAAAAACTAAAAATTCTTAAGTAGCAACAACAACACAAGTTTTTTTGCTGTTGTTGAAGGCAGAAGAATAAAGTGGAAGTCAATCTGATCCACCCACAGTTTATTTTTGGCCTGGCTTCTCACTGTTGTGCTGGAAGAGTGAAGAAAGAGAAAAAAACTGGAAGAAAAAGAGGGTGAAGAAGCAAAGTATAAACATTAAAAGCAGCAGCGAAAGATGTAACGAAAGACAGAGCAATAACTTTAACATAACATCATTTTGACTGAAAAAAAATCAGTTAGAAATACTAATAATGATATGGATGTCGTATGTAAGTATGTAGAAACGGTGGTGGTAGTAGCTCTTCGGGTTTTTTTTCTTCTTCCATTTTTTCGTATTTTTATTCACAATAACAATATTTTAAAAGCATGATGTTTTTGTTCTATGTCTCTGTAAAGTAGATGTGAAGAGATGTATAAAAGCACGCACGACAAGAAACAGGAGAATACTAGCATGGTTGATGGGCAAAGTATACTTTTACACATAGTGATTTTTGTCTCCTTTTTTACGCCTAGTTATGCCCAAGCACGAATCAAGATTTGTCTTCTTAAATTATATGTAAAGTAGAAAACAGTCCTTTATCTCCCTTTGTCTCAAGATGAAGAGTTGAGAGTGGTGCTTTAAGGGTATGTTACAGCTTTTACTTAAATTATACTGAATTGACTACATTACATTTTTTCGCTGTTACAAATGCCAAGAAATGCAGTGATACTGCTACGAATGCTAAAAGGCATCTTAAAAACACGAATACATTTTCAATATATGTTTTTTCTTCATTTTATCTTTAAATGTGACGTTTGGTTTTTACCTCCGCCCCAATTATGTGTTAGCATGTACCCTGCTCTTTACGACGGCGTCAAGAGTTCTTGCGGGCGAGCAGGAGTTTTGCAGATTAGAAATGAAGATCCGAATACACTTAACTGCTGTAATACCATGTTATATAAAAAATCGTGCTCATCGTAAGTGACTGACGTGAAGATTGCGGCCCTTTTGTTTTTCTTACGTTTTCTCTTGATGCTTGACTGTTTCAACTTCTGTTTGTTTGATGAACTGTGCTTCCGGTCTTTTAACTATAAAAATCAATATTGTGTACTCCCAACGTTCCAACCCTTTCCCCTCCTTAGACAGAAACATGATATTATTAAATGCTTTGAGTTATAATTAGCGCATATATATGTAGATATATAGCTAGTTGTTAAAAGATTATAATCTACTTAAATCACAATCAGATTTGCATTTGGAATTTTGTGCAGTATGTAGTAAGCCACAAATATTAGGAGCACGCACGTCCATAAAAACATCTCCGGCAAGCTTGCAACACAAGCAAAGCCTTTTCAATTACAACCATACAGCATCCCTAATTAACTAATATTTTGTTCTTTCCCAGGCGGAGGAAAAGTGTAGACAGATTCTCTTTTAAAGCTAATTAACACAGGAAAAAATTTGCTAAGCTGTTGCCAAAAACGTCTGCAGTCTCCTGTGTAAAACGCACAACCGGAAAAAGGCAAAGACAAAAGAAATGACAGTTCTTTAAAATAGAACTTGACTGGTGGAATTGCACATTACAGAGTTTTTGCCACGTGGTAGAGGGCCGTAAAGGAAAAATTTACTCTTTATTCAATAGTCAACATAGTCATCAAGAAGGAAAATACATCACACAAAAATCCAAAGTTTGAAGTTGTAAAGAGATAGAGAGAAATTTCTGTGTAATTTAATTTCTTACGCAGTTGTAGACACACAAGTTTCTCCTAAACTTGATGAATTTAAGTGAGGAAGAAGAATATTCAAGCTTTTTTACTTCATTACCTTTGATTTGATTTATTTGCCATTTTACTCTCTTTCAGCTAACTAATGGCACATAGCAAACATAAAAGGGTAAAAACTAATGGCAGCAGTAAAAAGAGAGAAAAGATGAAGACAGAGAAAAAGAGGAGGTACGTTTAAAAAAAGTAAAAAGAGAAAAAAATGATTTAATCAAAATGCCTCCTTATTCATTTACAATATTGAATTTTCAACTAAACGAACAACTAACGTTTTTGTTGATGATGATGGTAATGATGGTCGCAGTAAATAATTGAGTCATTTTTCAGTAAAACCCTCTTTCTCATTTTAGTATTGTGCTAAGTATGTACTACCATTTTTACTTGCATGGATATTTTCTACCCATAATGTAACCAGTGCATATTATGGTCTTTATAATGGAAAGAAAAAATATACATTCTAATTTTCTCCCTCCAGCTCCTCCTACTCCACAAACCTTGCAAAGTACACTTTTGTGGAGTGCAACTGATACTTACTTAGTCAGACATAATGGGAGACACAAAACCATAAACTTTTTAAGAGCCCTAACCTGAGTCATTTATGAAAAATATATTTGTAGTGACGATGACGGTGAATATAGTGGATGCACGTACAGTTAAGTAATATTATGCAGTTGGAGGAAACGGGGGAAAATTACAAGGAGCTGTTTCAAATCAAAAAGTATACGACATGCATTTTTAAGCTGTTTAAAGTATCACACTGAAAAAAGTACAAGCAAACATACACGCACTGCATACAAGTCAAGTCCTATATCTTTCTCGGATTATTTCTCTGTTTTCCATGATAAATGAATACCCGCTGCTGCAAATAAAGTAAATCTTTTTCTTACCTATTTACATAAATACATATTTAATACGGGTGCATAGTGAAAAGAAGGGTGATATTTCTGTCTGACATCGTTGATTTTTAAAGAAATATGTGCTATGCATATAGAAACCCTTACAAATTCATTTTCTACTCATTCTCATATTCTTGCAATGATCTCTGAGGAATACCTTATTTACCAAAAAAGAGTTGCACATAATTTTTCCTTCATACTGGTGAATAAAAAGAAATACGAGAACAAGATGGAAATAAATGTATTTTCCAAGAGAGAAATGAACGGCTGAGTTAGCATTTGCCCCGAGAAAAGTCATAGCCACACATGCATACTTTGGGTGTAATTCAAACTTCTATTACGATTGTCATATCAAACAGTAGTCTCATCACAAGATGCTTGTTGAAATGTAAAAAGAGAATTCTCTTTGGAATCAAGTGGGTATGTATTCGTCATGTAAATAATATACCTAAAAGCAAATATATGCTCAGTGCTTACTCAGGATGATGATGATGGCAATCGCGCTGTGTAATACATGTACATATTTGACGAAAAACATGCTTATGGATTGAACCCTGTTGTAAGGTGAAACGATACCAAGAGACAATAAAGTTATAGAATGCATTTCTCTTGCTCTCTTAAAAATGAAAAGTAGTTACGAAAAAATTCCTAAAAATAAATAGCGAAAAAGCAACGAGTGAGTTTGCTGTACGCGCTTGTAATAGAAACAGACAATATGTCCAAAGTTGTTGATGATGTAGTAGATGCGGGGTGCAAGTTGTAGACATACTTATAACGTTGTTTGTATATTAAACTATACATGGAGTCACCAAAAAAGAGAAAAAATACGACAGCATCAACGGAAAGAATGGAGGCGAAGGATAGACAAGACATTTCTTTGGTGAAGAGATGACGATGATTCACGATGATGCTGATGATGTATATTATCTTTGAAAACCTTTTAACTAGATTCGGTTTGCAAGACTGGTTAACAGAGCAAGTCATCCATGAAAAGAGTAACTACTACAACATCAGCCCAAAAGAAAATCCAGCATCTGGAGGAGAAATGCATGCAAAAAACCAATGCGTTTTTCGTCCTTTAACAATTTGCCTATCAACTGTGTAGAAAAGAGTAGAAAAGATCTTTTAAAAAAGAAAGAAGCTTGTGTATCCCTGTTTCTCAGCCAAAGCAATAGCCTGCATTGCATTGCATTATGTTCTATTATAGTAATACTACAATGTAATATACATACAAGAAAACCAACGACAAGAGAGAGAGGAAGAAGAAAAAAGATTCCCTAAACGAATTCCCTTCAAGTCTGCAAACTAGCGTAATGTTGGTTGTCTTGTCGGATGAGTCGATGCACTACATAAAATATATACGTGTGTATCCTTGATAATAGGTAAATAAGCATTTCTTAGAATATAATATTATATCTACCTACAACTTCTATTCTTCTTCTACTTTGACTATCTCAGCATTATGTTTTTTCGTAATTCTGAAGAAACCGAGGGAAAAACTATGTTGTTCTTCTTCCTCATTGCCGAGTTCTTAAGTTTGACTTAAAAATCTGTTGTAAAGAGCCAAGAGCTACGACCAGGCATTTTACTTACCACATACTAGAAAAGAACAAATGCATACACACGAATATTAGATGTAAAATGTTGAAATATACATAAAAGCAAGGATGTATATTTATAAGAGTAGAGATGTTGATGGTGGTGTAGTCAACCAACTAACAACATTCACCCATCCATTCCATCCTGTGTGCTCCTGCGTGGCGTAATGTGCATGCTTTTACTTCACTTTTTAAAAGTACGAGAGAATGTTACGCTCAGCTTGATGAAAATGAAACACGGTTTTGTCCTTTTCTCACACACACTACTAACTGACTTACTGCCTTTTATTTAGGAAAAGGAGTTGATGATGATAAGATTCGCGATTTTATTATGCCAACAAGAAACAAGCATACCAAAATAGATGTGCTGGTGGATTTCTTAAAACGAGGATTTTTTGCAGACTTTTAATCGAAATAAAAAATATCCGAAATTTTTTGCTTATTTTTTCAACTTTAGCTCAACTTCCTGCTTTCCTTGAATGAAGAAAATGAAGTTTGAAGGGTTGTATATAAAAAACTACGTAGGTACTACATGCAAATAACATGCATAATCATACATATATAATTTTTTATGCTTTGGTGGTTGGTTGGTAGCGCCACAGTGGATGGGAATGTAATGTAGAGTAGACCAGAAGCAGAAGTGTATTATCATGATGATTACTTACATTTTCAAAGACACTCTTTCTACTATCTACAGAGTATTAAAAAAACCTCTCTACTGGAATATTTGTTAGTAGAGCATAACATCCAGGGAAAGAAAAGCATATTGTATGAGTGAGCAAACGATTAACCAAAAAACTAACTTGTTCTTTGCTCCATATCTACAAACACTCACTAGAGAACCAAGGCTGCCGAGCTGAGGAAGAGGAGCCCGAGTTTATTATGCAAAAACGCTCTTGCTCAGTGAGTCGATAAAAAAGAAGTTATTTTTTCCTTACTCTCTCTCCTCTTGCTAAACTTGTTTGATTTTCCATGTACACTTTGGAGCTGCGAGACTTTTTATAGTGAAAGAGCAAAAAGAAAGGAAATGTCAGTGTGCTCCATACTAAACCATTGCATTTCTTACTTTTCCTTTCCATTTTTAGAGGAACATAAAACCCAGTTTTTTGTATCTCTATTTTTGCCTTCATACTTTCTATACGTACATTACTGCTTCAGTAACTAACTTTTCACAATATCGTAGAGAAATGGTCTTGTGAAATATAAGGAGAGAAAGATGTGTGTATTTAAGAAAATGAATCTGTGGAAAACTTTTTTGCAAATTATGAATGGTTGACTGCGTAGAGCATTGGGGTTTCCCATGTTTAAAATGTAGTTAAATGTGTACTTCTCCGACGTTTATGGCTGAGCAGAAGGAAAAGGAGAAAAGATGGATAAAAGGAGTAAAGAAATGCGAAAATTCTTGAAAAAGAAGTTGATTTCGAGTTGATAAAATAAAATAATATGCTGCCATGTTGGGTGCTGCTGGAATCGCATTAAACACCCACATAAGCTTTTATATTACTAGGATTCACATTCACATTATGCATAACAAGAGATATGTGAAAATAGATGCGACAAGCCTGTTTTGAGAAATATTTCTCCCATGTTAATCAAATGAGAGTTACTTTATCTCAATAGCAACAAGCCATCGATGTCACTTCCTCAAGCTTGTTACTTCTATTGTTGAAACCCATTTCTTCCAAAATTAAATTATTTTCTGAGGCAGACACCATAGTCCATACACCAGCACAATCATTCTGTTAACCGAGCATATAATATCATCTTAATATTAATGATTTATGATCGAAAAGCTGCTGAAACATTTACATTTAATTTCTCAAAGGGAGTAAAATCATTTACTTAATGAAAACAAACATGAAACAACAGCAATTTCTTTTGTCTTCCATCCTCACGTAGCGTGTTCAAAGTTAACAGCTTATCGGTATTAGTACCAGTACCGGGCATTTAGCATTTGATGTTATTTTTTTGGCAAACAATTTTTTTTCGTTATTTTAAACAAAGAAAATTACAGATTGAAAGTAATTGACAATAATTAAGGCACTTAAAAAGGTGTGATAATTGGACTGCCACTTTTCATGCACAAGCACATTGCATGACATGACCCTTTTCAAATTACTTCAATTTGTTTCGCCTAAAAGTATAAAGTTGTTTGCTGCTTGATTATCAATAATAAGTCGCATTGTTATTCCTGGTAATAAAACAAAGGTGACACAAGAACGAGAATAATACACGCGCTCAGTAATTAAATAATAGTAAATCTTGATCACATAGTTGAGGTCCGAGTGCCAGTAGGATATATTTAATCGTTTAATGTTTTCCAATTAAATCAATTTGTTTTTCAGCCAATTTACAAGATAAGCATACAATGATGAAATGAGATAAGGTACAGGAGGATGCTTCAGTCTGACACATGAATGGTAATTATACTTACGATTAGAAGTAATTGCAATTGCAATGTCAAGAATAAACGAAACTGCGAAAGGAGGAGGAAGGATTGAGATGGGGTTTTGTACAATTCCTGATAATCACAGTCAACAGTGAGAGTCAAGTAGTAATTAAACCAACGTTATATAATTACACGTACTTCAACATATAAGTTAGTCATCCATCAGGAAGGTTTTTTTTTCAACCATTATAGCATTCTGATCTTCACCTCAATTCACAAGATATTACGTAGAGTGTGCCCTTACTATTATCTGGTTGTAAATACTAAAAACATGCCTATATTTTAGACAGATGAATTGAATATGAAATCTATTTACAAGAAGAAAACGTCTTCCTTCCAAATTTTAGTGCATCTGAGTTTTAAGATAATAACATATTTCTGGCGCGTGATACAGCTTCTAAATCTTATTAATAGTTAATTTTCTAATTTACAAGGCACGCAAATAATGTTATCATGTTTATCTCACGAACGAGCGTGTTTCTTCTTTGTTCAATAGTACAAAGATGAGCATATTGCACATGTCTTGAATTTGGGATAAGATGATAAGCTGTGTTTTTCACTAGACAAAAAAAATATTGCGTACCCAAATTCTAATGTGCTAATAGCATTAAACCGTGAAGATCATCTTCATCATATAGGTATCAGGTACTAATACTGATCAAAAAGATCCAAATGCATCTTTGCAAATAGTTTGGCAAGTCAGCCAGTTTTGATGCATAATACCATGTTCTAGTGATTAGAAAAATTGCATAGGTAGGTACGTAATCTTATTAAGGAACTAAGGAATAAAGTATGTAATAATCATTTTGATTCCTTACATCAACATGAAACGGAAGGAAATCAGAGAAGTATTTAATCACACATTGAACATCGAGAGCATTGTTCAACTATGAATTTACCATCCACCATTTCACGGTTGGTGGTAATAGCTTTAACTTCCTTCCGCCTCTTTGAGTTTCCCTTTACACCTGCATTACTTTTATCACTGGTTTTAATTTGAATTTTGGCCTTTAGATGTATAATGGTTAGATGACGCAAATGAATCCAAGTACCATTAAATTGATTTATCCTTTTTTGCCAATAATGCGTACAAGTGTTCATTGTCCAAGATTTGTTTTGAAGAAATGCCAGGTTTTTAAATCGAAAATGAGAAATGGATTTACAGTAATAAGTATGCATTGCATTATATATATATATATATATATATATTATGCTGATTGAAGTTTGATGACGAATAAAAAGGAGTACAATAATTTTTAAATTCAAGATTTTCTATTTTATTTTTAAATTTGAAGCTTATTAGAAGATAATTAGTAAATGTTTTGTAGCCTACACCATTAGCCAGCAACAGTGCAAACCACGCGTTAGCATGTGTAATAAAAGGAAAGGGTTATAAAAAATAAAATATTCCAGCATAGCACAGCTCAGAACACAGAAAAATAACAAAAATAGTTAAGTCGGAAAAACGAAGAGTTAAAAATAATAACAGACAAACATAGCAAAAGTATTGCAAGAAAACAGTAAATAAACGGTGGACTAGAAAACATGAAGTTAGTAGGAACAGAAGTAGTGGAAATTGTGAGGTTGGAGGTGAGGTGGTTTAAAGGAAGTATTATAAAATAAAATATACTTAGATTCTAAAAGAAGATGACTAGAACCACATGTCAAGTAGGAATATAAAGGTCTACTTGACGAAAAATGGAAGTTGATTAAAAATATAGAACAGTAAAGTTAGCAACGGAAAATATATGGTAGAAGGAAAGATTAAGAATTAGGAACTGGGAGAGAAAAATGATAGAATAGTCAGACTAGAAATCTATCTATAGAACAGAGGTAAAGTGAGAGTGAACAGGTAGAGAAGGATATAAGTATGTATGACACAAAGGAAATAAAGGAAAGAGGAAAAGGGAAGGAAAAGTAAGATTAAAGTTGAGATTGGTGGGTTTGCTTGCTTTTCCGTAGGTTTAGCTACTAGTTAACTATTCTAAACATAGAATACAAAGGATAGTGGAAAAGAAGGCAAAGGAAAGGATTTCGGTGAAATTAGGAAGGACGTGATAAAGGTGTAAAGCCATGTGTTCAGACTAGATTCACAGGTTAAAAAAGTAAATGACCGTTTGTTAATGATGATTGCACATTCCTTGGTATTCAGGGACTGCTTCAACCGTGGTGGTGACCGTGGTGTCCCCATCCAACAGGGTGCTTATTGGGAGAGCGATGGACTAAATTGACAAAATAAGCCATTAAATTTCCAATTATCTAAATTAATTTGAAAGGGTTTAAAAAAGCAAAAGATGAAGTATACCTTGTGCCTTGAACCCTCCTTTGTCAGCAGTGTAATGAACGGTACGAACGCTACCGTCAGGCTCAACAAGGGCATAATATCCTCCAACAGTATCTCCATCCCTCCATTCGCTCTGTAGTCATTACGATCATTTTTGATTTAGCTTATTGCTCAGAAATTCCGATGTCAAAAACTTCAGTTTAAACTATAGATAATTTACCTGGTGTTTCTTGTCCCAGGTATGCGCATCGGAGACTCCGTAGCTAAATTTGTACTTGGGGTAAGACCATCCCCAGCCCCATCCCTGATGTCCATGACCATGGCCATGTGCAATATGTCCAGCGTAGACGGTAACAGCTAAAGCTGAGAGGGCCTAAATAACCGAAACAAAAACAAGATTTTTCAGAAATTTTCTCATGTAAAACCGGATTCTTTTTCACTTATGTTGCAAATTCCTTATATAAAAATGTTCCGCACTCACCACCAACAAAGCAAACTTGACCATGTTTTCAATTTTATAAATTCACTTTTCACAAATCCTTGATGCAAATACTGTTTTTGGTTTGAGTAACTGAAACTGACTGATGGTTAGTCATGGAGGGTGACGCAACTTTTATACCAAAAAATTCCATCATGCATGCGACTGCATTTTGAAGTTAATCAGAAGTTCATATATTGCCAAAGTTAACAGCAAATTTGAAAACATTTAAAATGAGCCGAGCCAGATAAGACTGACAGGACATTTAATACACTTTGTTTTTTGTAGCACTAAGCATGCTTGGATTGCTACAATTTATCATCAGTAGTAAAATGTAATTATTTTTTTACTTCTTGTCTTAACATGTTTGCATTGTTAATATTTCTTACTGACCAGCAAAAAATCGGCAATTATATAATCGTTATGATGGAATATGGTGCATAAAAATAGGGTATCTTTTGTGATTCTGGGGATATATATCCAATGCGTGAGTACATATCCATTAAAATCCCATAAATACAAGTCAAGTAGTTATAAGTAGCAGCCAAAAAAAATATCGCTGTCAATTTTTTTTGTTTCAATCTCAATAACATGTTACAGTAAAACGGAAACAAAGCAAAGGTGCTATGAATTATTCAATTGGCCATGTTTGGTGCATTTTATGCATCCACGTGGATAGTATCTTTATTACATAGAATTATACAAACTGCAGTGCAAACTACTACTTCCTAGTTTGATTGAGATTCAATTCCAAAAATTCCAACTTGGTTGTATCGGGTGACGTCAGGAGTAAAAGTGGACAATATTCATATGCATTAAAGGATATATGATATGTACCATATAACATAAAGTAATCCGTTCTATTAATGAAATAATGGTTTTTCTCGAATCAGAAATTAAAATGTTTTAAATGTGAAATGAGACTTGCAATAATTGATAACATAACCCATATTAGAGTAATAAACTTGGCAAAATTATTTTACACTGAGGATTATAATATGATTAGTGTTGTATATCAAGTCATATTATAATATTGGGTATCAAGCTTGCAAGTTGTCTATTTTCTTTTTAGTCTGTGTTATAATGAATGTATGTTAAAAGGAACAAGTAGTTACTTTTGTAGCAATTAATCTTTATTCCAAAACTGCAGTAAAATTAAAGGCCTAAGAGAGATTTAAAGATTTACTTCTCTGTTGTAAAAAAGGGGAAGAAAGAAAGGAGGAAGTGGACAAAAAAAAGTAGGCTTACTTTTAAACGTTGGCTACTGATAGAGAAAAAACAACGCATAAAAACATATACAATATATTTTTTGGCATGTTTTAGTTAAATAGATAAGCGTTGCACTTGATAAGCATATGTGCATTTTAAACAACTTTAAAAAGTGGCAATTACATGACTAAATTGTTGGCATCGGGTCACGGACATTTGAGCACAGACAACAACACATACATAATATTTTGAACATAAAGAATGCTTAACGAATATAACGAGGGGATTTACTTCACACGCGTACGCAAAGACTTCAAATATTTTAAGTTTTAGTAGCAAATTTATCAAAATCCTTTTAAAAAGCTTTTTTTTTGCATTTGGGTTTTGTTTTTAATTTGACTTGACCACTTCATTATTATTTTTCTACGAGCATAATATCCTAATCGTAATATGTCTAATTTTTGCTGAAGAATTGATGATATCTCACGTTTTACCAATTTAATTAATGATTGAAATAGAAATATATGAACTATTGCACTTTGAAATGCAGTTTTTACAAATAGCAGTGCACATTTTGTTGGAGATAAGCATTTGCTGTCCTGACTGCTCGAACATTAGAATCTTATTTTTCTAAATTATCTGAGAAGCAATTCATGAAAGCCTTGACTGGCCAGTCAGTCATTTCATTTATATTATTGTCGTCAATCAAAATTTTACCAATCAGACCTAACTTAAAGCAAAAATCTGTTAAGTTCCTAAAAACTATTTGTTGAAGTGTTAATCTATCCATTTTTGCAATTCTTTGATTTTGTGACCAACAGTCTCATAAATCTTTTATGCCCCATTTAACTGAATACATGATTACTGATTACGCATCTATTGAAAGTTTAGATTTTAAAAACTAAAAACTTTCAGTCAAAGTAATACCCGAACTTTGTGCATGTCTTCCCCTCCTCAGTATACATTGACCAATATTTTTTAAATTGAAAGCTTGAGAAACGAACGTAAAAAACGCTTTCATCAATTCCTCGTAATATGCTAACTGTATTTCAAAAGTGATTGATGGTCTTTGTATTTTGAAGAATTCTTTTAAGGTCGTGGGTTCAGTCAGGAGAACAGGCAAGGGGCAATAAGAGTAGACAGACACTGTCTACTAGGCAGGCTGTAACCCAAAATACTTATTTAATATTTTACGAATAATCCATGACAAGCGACAGTAAAAATCCTTTTATCAAATGAATGACGCTAATGTAAATGAGTTTAGACGACGTGTTGACGTGGATAGATAAAAGGTAATAAAAATATTTTCATGAATAAGATAAAAGATGCCGAGGTACAATGATATAATAGTAAACTGTTCTGTTGAAAATACTTTACGAAGGCTTTATGTGTTATGTATTGAGTTGACAATAATACATATCCCCACTGGATTGGATGGAATGAGCATTTAAACCCATGATTTTTGGAATATACACAACGCATCTTCTTATGCCGCAGCACAAAATAGTTCAATAAATATTTTTAAATGCTTTCCGAATGAAAACAGGATAACTGTTCTTTATGATAATTTTTATGTCTCTTTTTTGGTCCAACAACATGAAAAACTTACCATGCATGGCTGTCTGTAATATTATGCGCATTTCCAACATTCCAAAACTGTATATATAACGCATCGCGAGATGCAGATCAACTCAATAAAGATTCAACAACTGCGAAATGAGGATTAAAGCATAATATTTTTATGAATCGGGTGTGAGTGACATGAGTCATCTCTATTCTCCACCCACTTACAGTAAAATAATTCATTTACTGACTTGACAAAAGATGAAAACCATAAAATATTTAAGTTGATTGCATTTTTTCATAATCTCATTAAAATGTTCTACTCAGCAGGAACCAAGTCATTTTAATATTTATCTCGACTAATTCCCATTCATCCATCTTCCTTAAACTCTTACAGCATTAGTTCGAGAGTCAACTATTTGCATGATACGGAAAACGATAAATTAACTTCGTGCGTCAGCAGAGAGCAACTTGTACGTTTTACCGATTTCATATATTAGGCATTCATTATCGACTTTCTCGCAAAGAGTACGGGCAATGTTGGCTACTGGTGTTTGAAAGTTAAAGTAACGTTTATAATGGAAATTTATTACAAGGCAGTAATTGATTAATCAGGTAAGCATTGGAAATTTAAACAATAATTAACTATTAATTGTTAAAAAATTATGTTTCAAAATCAGTTTAAGAGGCCATAAATTTTCGGATTTAGCTTATTATGTTTATAGCTTTATGAAGTTTAAAAAATATTTATTTCAAATTCTTATCACCTGTATAAATAAGCTAAAGGTTACACAATATAAGAATTAGATATACCTTTAATAGCATTTCAAAGAACGAAGTGAAAGTGAAGATGAGTCATAAATTAGTCCGCTATGCGTGAAGTAATTTAGCAATTTCTTTTTTTTCTGCAATGTAAATCATGTAAATATAACGTAACGAACAAATCATAGATGAACAAACTGTAACATCATTACCTAAAGTTTCGTTTAGAGTTTTTTCTACATTTTATTTTTCGCATTCCTGCAGTTCAACCGTCGACATAATACAAAGTAGTATAAGTTTGTAGAGTAGTTAAAGTGCGTGCATCTTCTACGTACAGTAGTGATTCCAATTTTTTATTGCTATTAAGCTGTATTTTGCTGTTTGAATTTTGCAGACCTTCCAAAAGTTTGGAGTCCAACTCGGCCACAATAAATTATAGCTCCAGACTCCAGAACGGGTGTAGTCTCTGATCATGCTACATAACGGTAACGCATCAAATAATGATCATTTTTTTTGAAGAATTTTCTGATCCAAACCCCCAAAACATTACTTAAATTGACGTTTTTAATCCCCTTCATTTGTATTTTAGGGAGCCATCATTGTAATCATGGACTGCAGAGTGCAGAAACGGTACTTCCAGAAGAATCTGTTCTTGGAAGCATCGTTGAAGTAGCATTGCAAAAATTGGAACGGAATCAATCTAAATCCGCTGTGAAGAAAGTATCAGACATTTCTGTCAAGCCACATGCTGCAGAGAAAAATACAAAAATTGTAACCTTTTCAGCCCAAATCAGTGACAACGATCATATCCCATTCTCTGTTCTAATGAAGAAAGCTCATGTATCTTCTTCTATTGAATATCAAGCGTATTCAACACTTTTCAGAGAATTGGAACCAAGCTCAACTAAAAGCATTTACAACATTTTGCAAAGTTCGCAAAATAATGGAAGCCTGTATAATCTTATACCCCGGCCATATCTAATTCAAAAGCCTTACATGTTTCTGGAAAACCTGGAAAGCGAAAACTGTGGAGGGTTTAAGCGAGTACAAAATTCGCTTAATTTAGATTTCAACCATTGTCTACTAGCTGTGGAGACATTGGCAAGATTTCATGCAAGCTCATACATTCTACGGACGCAACTAGGAGTAAAAGGAAAAGGAAAACTAGAAATGCTACAAAAATTCCCATTTTTAAGTCAACAATCCCCGGGCCAGCAATACTCGTCCCAAATGAATTCCCGCCTTGGTCCAGTATTTGAACAAGCATTTGAACTAGCTATCAAAGTGATTCAACAAGAGAATCCATCTTTAGCATTTAAACTTCAAAGAAAAATCATCAATCCAGAGGGAATCTTTGAAAAAGTTGTGAAACTGTTGGAAGATGAAAAGTATGACAATAACGATTTCTACTTGGCCTGTCACGGAAATTTTACTGCACATAATTTACTTTTCTCGTATGAAAATGAAAGAAACAAAGAAGAACCAACTGGGTGTCGCATCACAAACTTCAATTCAGTTTTCTTTGGACCTTTAGCTTCTGACCTGGCTTTGTTTCTCCTCACATGTACCACTTTGGAGTTTAGGTTGGAATTTGAAGAAAAATTACTTGCGTTTTATTGCGACGCCTTCCAAGAGCAGATAAGTTTACGATATGGAGGAAAGAGCAATCCGATTGTTCAAGAATTTGAAGAAAATATCGATGAATTTCACAGAAAAGTGGAAAAACAGTATAGGAAAATGTTGGAGTTTGCATTTTACAATGTCACTGTCCTACTACCTCTGATATTGTTTACGCAAAATACTGGAAATGCTTTCAACAAGAATGAAGTCATTAACGAGATTTGTTTCTCTCTTCATGACCTTTTGGAAGAAAACCATTTTGAAAAATATTTTTCCCCTTCCAACTGCGAAAAGGGAACTAAACGGAAAGATTCAACTTTTCAAAAATTTGTTGTTGAAAATGAAATGTTTCGACTGAGGCTTGTCGAAATTTTGAAGCAACTTGCCAAAAACCGTGTTCTTTTATAAGTTAATTATAAATTTGAAATTTCAAAGCCAAAGTTTGCTAAATGTCAGTTGTATGTATATATGGTATACTATTTAATTATTCCTCTAGTGAAATCCAAATAACAACTTATTTAATTATCTATTCTTATAGTTTGCTCATGTCCATCGTGCGTGCATTATACATCAAATTAAAAATATGAACAAGTACCAAATACTTTGTAATGCAATTTTTCAGTTTTTGAAAAAGCAATAAAAAAAATTGAAAACACATTATGATTAAATGGCTCCATCTACAATCATAGGGTTAAATTAATCCACATTTAAAACTTGTTTGGCTACAAGTTGAAATGAGTAAATCTGGCTATGTAATCCCATTAAAATATTTACGAAAAATATATTGTGATTGAAGTCGTACTGAAATCATTTATTGCCATAATAATCATAAACCGCTTCCAAGAACAAGCATTAAATTCCTGTAGACAATTACATGAAATGAATGCACAATGCTGTTTTTTATGAATTCCTTACCGTAAGGAAATGACGGCACCATAATTCCTTGGAATGCACGTTTTGCCACGTATGAACGCATTTTATACGTGTTAATTTTTTACTCTGTCGCATGTCATGTAACATTATAGCATCGCCGAGCCGATTTCATTCTTCTACGCATCTTTTTCCAACAGCTCTACAACAAGAATCATAAAATTAGTGTGTCTCGTTGTTAGTAAGCAAAATTCAACACTGTCAATTAGAAGAAGATAACTCATCCTTGCAATCAACCCTTGTTCGCTGTAACTGTTACTTGCTTCGTGCCACATGAAAGGTAAGGTGTATTAATATATATCTCATTGCATAACGAGAGTGATAATCTTCCACTTATTATGTGCCACTACTAGCATCATCATAATTTTATTGGGGCAAAGTCAGCCATAAATCATTAGTATTAGTCATTCGGTGTGCAATTTGAATGCATTTAAAATTAAGTAACGAAAATGCACACGTTGAGCCTGAGCCCGGTAAAGTTCGAGAAACGTTACGACTCCCTATGGTGTCATCTGCAGAAACATCAATTCAGTTTATAACAGAATACATCCAGCAAACAGCAAAGACGATCATGATGTCAATTCGGAATAAAAACCTTTGATGAATGTCTCAAAAACTTATAATTTAATCATGCAATCAAATAGCATGTTCATTTATTGTATGCACATGATAACTTATAGGTCTTGTTCTTCTCGGCTCCATAAAATTTGTCGCAAAATATCACAAGGCGGCGACTTAATATGAATCCATCGTAAACCCATCGCAATGCAAACAAATACTTCCAGTCAAAAGATGTAAAACTTTATTATCATGGTAGATGAAGGCAAATGACAATAATAGAGATCAGGCCAAGATTGGCAGCTGGGCCAATTATAAATGATAAATTAAAAGAAAAGTGTCTGCACATTTTCTCCTACTTTTTTGCATCGCTTGCAAGTGAGCAATTAAAATAACAATCTTTAAAACTTTCTTTAAATTCCAGACATTCTTTGTGTTTCGAAAGTTTGAATTTCCCTGATGTGACTTCTTTATCTAAACCTATACACGTGCCAAGATGCCGCCTCCAGGTGCCAGAAAACACGCTAAAGCTCGTCGGAGAGCCATCACGAAATTCATGAACTCAGTATCCTCACCATCTACTTCTAGCACTACTGCTGACAGGTCTCCAAGTAATGGTAATAGTGACACTGCTGGGAAGGGAGGAGCAACGTATTCCTCCAGCGCAGATAAGGGGGCCTTATCTACGAAGCCTTCAACAAGCGGAGCGCAGAGGTCTGACAGTGTTCCTAGCTCTTCTAGACGCGGTCACCCAATGCCATCGACTCCCAAAAGAGATGGTCCTGGCTATCCTTCTTGTCCGACTTCAATGATAGCTAGTTCCAGCTGGCGATGTGACATGATGTGGAGTGCAAAAGGTGAGAATGAGCGAAAGATTAGCCTTGATGACGGGCAAATAGATATTAGAAAGAGCCCATGTACAGTTTGTGGAGCACCTAGCACTGGAAGTTGCTCAGCGTGTGGTAAGGTTTTCTACTGCGGGAAAAGTCACCAAAAGAAGGATTGGAATGATGGCCACAAGTTGGTGTGTTATCCTTTTGAAGAAATGACTCCCGAAGAAAATAAAGGTCAAGAGGGACCGTTAGGTAATTACTGATTTCAACTAGAATCGCCTTAATAATACTACTATGAGTCATTGTGTAAATAATTTTCAACCGAATACATATAAATTGTTTTAGGAATGGGGTATTTCTTGAAGGCATCCAGAGATTTGCATCCAATGGAAAAAATTTACGAGGATCAACCCATAATGACAGGTAATACATATAAAAAACCATGATCTATGAATAAGGTGGTTTATCATTTTAGCATTTTTTTAAATTTCATTTGAATTAAGGTCCTGGCTGTTGTGCTGACTTGCTGTACGAGCCCTTATGCTTAGGCTGTACTGATCGGATTGAACGTTCGCAAAAGTGTTCCATATGTAACTGGCCTCTTTGTGGTCCCAAATGTCAAAAGGTTAAATTTCTCAAGAAGTATAAATATGAAATATGAAAGATAGAAACTAACAATCTAATAATTTTATATGTCATTTTGTTAGAACACTTTGCACTCTGCGTACGAATGCAAAATCTTTGCTGAAAATGGAGTTGAGGAACTTGAAGATAGTTTCCAGTATGAGCTGGTGCGTATTCTTCGCTGCCTGTTGACGAAGAATAAGGATCCTGAGAAATTCGCCCGGCTGATGGCTATGGATGGTGCGTTTGAAGCGAGAATGAAGATAGAAAGCTTGATTGAAGCTACGAAAACTGCTTGCATATTTGTAAAAGAAAATTGCAAACTGACGGAATTTGATGATGACACAATAAACCACATGTGTGGGGTAGTTGATTTGCAGACTCAGGTCTCTGGAAAGGACCGCTCCGCGTAAGTTTTCATTTTTTGCCGCAATATTTATAAGTAGTTATTTTAGTATGAAAACTTCTGTCGTGGTTTACATTTAATTTTTAGCATGCAAATCTACGAGTTTCCAACAAAGTTGCTTCATTCATGCAGCGCTAATACACGGTATGTGGAAATCATCCGACCAAATGGTCAGAACATTTTACAAGTGGTTGCTGTAAAGCCAATCAGGAGAGGTGAAGCCCTGACTCAGAGACTTGTTATCAGTCTGGAACCCACTTACGAACGCCAGAGATTTTTGTTGGAACATTTTTACTTTCACTGCAAATGTGACCTTTGCCAAGATGCAACTGAAAGGGGAACGAATTTTTCTGCAGTAAAGTGCCCCGTTTGTGATGAAGGCAAAGAGGATCTGGCTGCTCAGGATCCTTACCAGAACTTACATTACGTCCTACCCAAAGTTCCTACGAATTTGGATAGCGATTGGGTATGCAACTTTTGTAGAACGGAATTTTCAAGCACTATGATGCTTACCAAGCTGGATGAGTGTGAAAGTTCTTACTGGAGTTTTAAGTATGGAACGCTCCAAGGAATGAAAGAAAGGGATAAAATTATTGCGATCCGGGAAAAAATTGGGGAGCTGGAGAAAGAGTATCATCCCAATAATTTTTTCATGTGGAGACTCAAGCAACTCTTGTTTAACAAGCTTACCGAGCACATTCTACTAATTTACCCTCCAAAGGCATGGAATGAATTTAGGGAAATGTATGCAGAAATAGAAGAGTTGGCTTGTTGTGTAATGGCGACTGTGCATGTACTTCAACCTGGATTCACCTTGATTAGAGGTTAGATCATAATATATATTAATTGCTAAAAAAATTCAATATGATACTAATTAAAATTTCTGATTTTGAACAGGACGATCACTTCACGACTTGGTAACTGCATACTGGGCTTACATTCAATGGGCAGTACTCTTTGGAAAGGCATCGTCTTTCAATAATCACCGGGACTCGAATGAGTTTTACAGACTTGTGGCAGACACTGTCGCCATTTTTGAGCCTGAGATCACAGATGTGAGAAGAATAATTGATTCTGTTGTATTTATGAGGGAACATACCGAAGAAATCCAAGCCAGGGTAGAATATTTGGGAAAGCTGTCTAGTTACAAGGAAGTGAGCGACTATACTGAAGACATTTACAAATTTAGAAAAGGTGTCGTTGGCGTCACTAATCCTAAATAGGATTTTGATATGAAATATTAGAATCTAATAAACAGTGTCTGCAGACCTTTCTGTGTTGATGAAATTATTGTATAATTCTTTTGTGCTACCTGCAATGTAAATTATTAAAATTATGATTGCCCAGATTACTGTTAGCGTTAAATAATATTTGTTGGTAGATTTTTGGCTAGGAATTAATTTATGAATAAAAATAATATGCGTTGATTCTTTACTCGTACACAAAAATACAAATATGAATAATAATAGAGTTTTTATAATGCACCAGGCAAACTGTTATTCAACGACATTAGTTGTGACGTGCATCTAATAAGGCGCATGATTTTTGACCCACTTACTGAAACATGATAAGATTACGTTCGATTGTACCTAAAATCATTTAAAGTAGTTCGAATAGCATTTATACAATCCCTTTCCACTTCCTCTGGACTACCGGTCGCATCAATCCTAACCACTTTACTCCGCCAACGTTCAATTACAGGTTTGGATACTCGATGATATGTTTCCATTCTCTCTCTTATTGTTTTTTCTTTTTCATCTTCCTCATCAGAACCTTCACCACCTCCTCCTTTTAACAATCGCTCTACCAATAGATTATAATCTGGGAAGTCCAAATATAGAATCAAATGTGGCTTGCCAATTAGCTTGCAGAACAGTTTGCCCTGTTTTAATTCTCGTGGATAGCCATCTATAAGATAACCTCTGCAGTTTGGATAGGCATCTTCCATGGCTTTTGCTAGGAGCTTCAAAATAATTTTGTAATTGACACTATCTCCTCGTTCCATCGTTTCCCGAATTTCTTTTGCAAGAGGATCATCCTCTTCATCGTTAAAGACATCTCGGAGCAAATCTCTGATAGATAAATTCCTCAACTGAAAGTGAGCTGCTATCTTTTCACATTGTGGTCCTGGCAAAAAAGTATATGCAACTAAGTTGACTATTTAAGATGCATACATAAATTGTAAATTTCGCATTTCAAATGCTGAATTCTGATTTAACCTTGGCCAGAACTCGGACCGCCAAGCATCCAAACACAAAGGCGCTTTCTTCCTTCTATCCCGTCTTTCAATTGGGATCTTCCACGGCCGCAACAACTGGAACAAGGCATGATAACCGGTAATCATGTCCAGAACAAGAGATATTTAAAATGATGGCTTTTTTTAAACTTGCAAAGAATAAGTTACATTACAAGACTAAATTGAAATGGCTTTATTCAATTTCCAAGGTGGCCTACTGGAATAGAGTTCACAGAGAACGTTTGACTCACGTTTTCAGAATTTGAAAAAATGGAAGATTGGATAAAAGTAATGAAATCAATAAATCTTATCAACTATTCACTATAATGGCAGCGGGGCAAAGAAAACAAATGAATGTGGTCGACGGTGACCCAGAAGAACACCGGATTAATGAGAAGAATCAAGCAGTGTATGCAGATGAGTTGCAAACTAGATGGAAGGTTATTTTTATTTCATATTTAATCCAGCCTATTTTTAGGCTGTCTAATTTCGTTTTCAAAACTTCATCTTCAAGTAAAACTTTTGAGCTAAAATACAAGGTTATATCTTTCTCATAAATTGTAGGACTTCGTGCAACGAGTGCGTGTCCATGAAATGTTGAAATGCATGAATGTGCACCACGAAAGAATTAAAGTTTTACGACAACACACAGACCTGGATGATTTGCTATTAGCAAAACAAAAGGCTGATGGCGAAGAAGAAGCAAGGGCTAACGAAAACTATCAGCCAACGGATACAGGTGCACATGGTCATGGGCAAGATGACGGTTTGGAAGAAGACGAAGCAGACGAACTAGATCATAAACTGAGACAAGATATAGAAAAAAAGCATACTGAAATTTTAACCAGAGGAATTGATACTTTATTTCTACGAACTCAAGCTGAAGAGGAGGAAGTTATCGCATCTATTTATCCACCCTTGAAGAAAATTTTGGCAGATCCCAAATATGTGGCAAAGTGTGCAGTTCAGATGTTCCGAAATAGGGCAGACATCACAGAAGAGGAATTTGAAGCTATTATTGAACTTTGTCAGGATAAGTTGGAGAAGCAAGCGTTAAGGGACGCTTTTGAGGAAAACAAAAATAGGGAAAAGTATTTGCACAATGCGGATGAAAGGAGGAAAATGTTATATGAGTTCATTAATAGTAGATTTTTTGTACAGTTTATGTTAATTACGATTGTTGTATCAATTATTGGCATTTTTCTGTTAACATTTGAGTTGATATATATTCATTACGGTACGTGTACAATTCAATTACATACATCTTTCTTTTCTTTTTTAATGAATATATATTGTTTTAAATACGTGCTAAAATTTATATGTACGTAGCCTACCCTCTTATTGTACTGGACAACTGCATTATTGGAATTTTCGTTGTTGAAGCCACTTTCAAAATCACAATTTACAAAGAAGATTATTTTAAAAAGCCGTGGAATTTGTTGGACATTGTTATCATCCTTGTAAATTTCATGTAAGTCACTTTGTCAGGTCTTCTAATTATGACGATGATTCTAAAGCTTGGTCACATACATAAGTAGGTGTACTGTCTATTTGTTTCCAGTGAAGTTATGGTTGAGCTTATCACTAAAACGTTGGCTTTAAGTACGGATATCAATGCAAATATTTACTTTAAAGTTTTAAAAAGTTTACGAGCTCTTCGACTCCTGCGTATAATCAAGTTTCTACCGAATCTTCAAGTTGTTGTTACAACAGTCTTTCAAAGCATGTTGTCCATGGGTGAGAATTAGAAGCTATGAATGCATAATGTATACTGAATGTTGGGTTCATTTTAAGTTATGATTTATAAATAATTCTAAATTCGATTTTTTGTGCAGGCTCGATCGCTGTACTTATGTCACTCTTTATCTTTGTCTTTGCTGTAATGGGCCGTGGCCTTTTTGCTGAAGATTCTCCTGACAATTTTGGTGAGCTTTGGTTGGCGTTTGTCACTCTTTTTCAGCTACTGACGATGGATGACTGGTTTGAGCTACTACAAAGAATGGATGAAGGCACTTCACAGTATTGGATAATGTTTATGTATCTCTTCTTTTATATCGTAATTGAAAATTTTGTCTTTCTGAAGTGAGTGATATGGTGTGATATGACTTAACTCATTTTTTCCATACATATACGCTAATTAATAGATGTTTTACAAATTGTTTTACTATTATAAACATGCAGTCTTTTCGTCGCTGTGCTCGTGGATAACTTTCAGCTCACTCTGGCTGCTACTGAAATTAGAAAGTCTAAGGTTATTGGGGCATTACGAAACATTGCGTTTAAATTGGTTTATATGATTGGAGTGGGCTTGAATATGTCAATCTTCTTTGATTTTCACAGGAAGCGCTAATATATTTAGAGGAGAAGGAAAATTTCAATGAGATTTTTGAGGAGCTTGACACGAAAGTGGACGAAGAGGAGGATGGCATTTTAACCAATAAAGGCTACATAGACAAGCGAAAGCCTGAACTGACGGTGCCTGATTATTTTCCAGTTAGTGAAGAATCAAGGTAGTGAAGTTTTAAATTATTTAAATCAATGCAAGTTTTTATAACGATTTTGGTGCAATTATAAAGAAAACAATATATGTGTGTGTAGGGAGAAAGTTATACTGGAACACGTGTTAAAAGATTTGTGCGCACTTGACTTTGAGCGTTTTCTGTGGAAGAGGAGATTGTCTATTATAAATACCATCATGGACAAAGCCATTACATCTCATGTATTTGAAAACCACTATTTACTCAGTATTTTCGTTTCATGTTTTGTGAAACAACTATACTACATAGCATTAAACATATTTTTTCTTGTGTATTTTAGCGGAATTCTTGGACTGTGCAAGACAATCAAGATGGTCTTAATTTGAATAGTGCCGATTTTACTGTATATAATACAACTTAAATAATCAATTAGACAATTTTGACGTTTCACACCATTCTTTATACTTTATTTGATTTCATACAATTGTTGCGGTTATTTTCTAAATAAATACTTACGTCATAATTTAAGTATCAAAATAGACAATAAAAATTTACTGCTAAATGCGCTGACGCAGATAGAAAATTCTGCACATACTTAAATAGCCTGTTAACACCTTGCACATCGCACAATGATCGCGTGTGAGAGATTGCCTTTGAATGATCTTGCCATAAAATACAACAATGTAACCTACAATTATAAATTCTTTACAGAACTCATGTAAAAGATTATTGACAGCAGCAGTAAGGCAACGTGTCACACACATGTGCTGCTGCAACCTGATGATGCATACTTCGGACTTCGGCATGTTCATTGTCGTAATTATACTTTAAAAATGCATAAACTTTTGTAAATTCATACCGGCGAAAGGGTATTAAATTCTATGAGAATTTTTTTGTGATAAATTAAAATAAATACTTAAAACCTCCGACGTTTCAAAATAAACTTGTAGTCTCGAACTGGCGTCATCACAATGCTCGGTAGTATCGGTATATCTTCAAGTTTGTCTACTGTAGACACTTCAAAGTTTCGCAATACGTGGGCTACCACAGCCTTGATTTCCATCAAAGCAAATTTATATCCTAAAAGTAGCAATTTGATCATTAATTCATAAAATATTCATAATAATGATAAAACCAATAAAATCTTCAAACTATTGTAAACTGGTCATTAGTATATTTATCGTAGATACCTATGCAGTTGCGAATCCCTGAGCTGAATGGAATGAATGCGAAAGGGTGTCTCTTTTGACAATTTTCAGGTAGGAAGCGATCTGGATAGAATTTTTCTGGATCGTTGAAATATTTAGGATTTCTGTGCATTGAATATGTTGGAATTGCTACATTGGACCCGGCTGGAATTTCAAGGCCATCATCTAAGTATCAAAAGTAGATTGAATGTTATATAATACTTTCTAATGTAACTACTTAACTTTGAATATAAAAAATGGTATTGGTGGAACAGTTTAAAAGGTATTTAAAATTACCTAGTTTCACAGGAACTTCGACTTTGCGTTGAAAAAGAAAAATGACAGGAAATAGTCTCAATGTTTCAAGACAACACCTTTCCAAATATTTCAAATC
>JAQFXM010000159.1:0-66367 GCA_034693345.1 Entomobrya multifasciata
ACTACAATATGGGTGGTTTACGTTAGTTTGGGATTCATCACTATGATTCGGTGTTTTCAACTTTAATTTTTGCAATTTCTCGGTTTTTATCCTAAACTATTAATTGTCCACTACATTATCAACTGGAGGGTAATACTTCACTTTGAAATGGTTTTGGATACTAACGAAGAATAGAGTTTTAAAAATTACGTCATACACCAACTTTGTCTGAAGCAATAATTGTTGGCAAGAGAAGTGTCAAATTCAACGTTAAAAAAGTTAAAATTACGTCATCACAGTAGGGCTTTGAGTAATAATACATTGATAGAGCAACTTACATGTAGAAAAAGAAAAACCTCAGAGAATTTTTCGTGTGAGTGCATTAGCTATTAATTTATATTGGTATGGATGGATTGTCTAGGTTCTCAAGGAATGTGATAGAATCAATGTGCGTAGGGTCAATGGTTTATAGATGAGAAAGATAGGCAAATGAATCATGTGTAAGTGCACTAAATTATTTAAGATATCCCATAAAAAGGTGTATGGGTGAAAATTATAAAAGTTTATGGCAAACATTAATTACGAACTGACCAAACTTTCACCTTTGATAGGAACTATTTGTATCGGTGTATGAATATTTTTAGAATGAATGGTACCATAAGAAAGAGTGAAATAATGCAGTAGTGTTTCAAATATTTCAAAAATATATCTGTTTATTAAATTTTTATATTTTTAAATATATTAACATGACGTGTCAGAGAGTAAAAAATAAACATTCACGTTTGACGTTGATTTTAATACACTTTATCAATCGCTGTCAAAACGTTCCTTGCAAGTTTTGCAAAGCTAATGTTGCTCAAGTCGAATCCAAGAAATGTCTTTTTGCCAACCCTGCGACTGTATCCAGGAACTCCATATCTGAATAAAAATTTAAATTGTAATTGGCACATCAAATTATTTTATCGAATATGTTTTGAATGTAGACTGTTATGATAGCACTCACTCTGATGATTCGTCGTTTGAACCGCTTTTTATACTCACAACAAGCCTAATAATATTTGAAATGATGATTGCTCCAATTAGTGCTACTAGAAACGCAATAATGACGGGGATAACGGGGTACAAGGCTTTTTGTACATTAGGACATTGCCGACCCTAAATTACAAATTAACGCAACATATTTGGATTTCTTACAACATAGATATAGCGGCTTCAACAAAGTTTCAGGACTAATTATAACCTTGATATATTTAACTAATCGTTTGATACTGATAATATTAGATGCCTTTACCGTAGCTGATAGAGAATCGTGATTTTTAGTTCTATCTGTGTCCAGTTTCGAGACAGCTCCCGTACTTTCTACGGCAAGCTGGTCCCCCTCACCGGTGAACTCGACAAAATTTTCAAGTTTACGGCCCTCGCCGACCTCTGACAATGTTTCTGAGTTAATTGTTTTACATTCTCCAGAATGAAACTCAAATAGGGCGATAAATATGATTACTGTCACAAAAAATAAATGTCCTCTGGCCATTTTGATGTAATTTACTTTGGGGCGAACTAAGAATATTCTTTCAAGTCAAGTTTTGATACATCAACGGGATCCTCGCTATAATGTTAAGGTTTTGCTAATCACTGCCAACTTTAATGTAACGAGTAAATTATTTGCTCACTACAGTAAGGCTTATGATATTTCAGTGTTTTATTGAAATAACGGCAGCAAATGCACTTTTTTGTCAATCTTAAGAAGTATTTTCAGGCACGTGCCAATTTGCGTAGTTGGAGAAGAATTACTTGGAAAGGATGAAAGCGAATATGCACCTCTTAGCATTCATGTTAGCTCAAATGTTTTCGAGAGTAGCATTTAAAGATAATGGAAAGCATTTTATTAACAAGTTTGCATATGAGTATCTGATGAAGTCCACAGAAGTGGCATGTTTCAAAGAACGACAAAGTCAGTCGAACGCAATTTAAAGAATGAGTAAAGTGTTTGGTTGAAAGAAAGTCGATGAATAAACAACGAATTAGAGAAATCGGTAGTTTAAAATACTCAGTAAAAAGATTTGTTGTACTGTAAAATGATTCATTGTATCAATTTGCAGTCAAGTTGAGATACTGCATTGTTTGAATGGCATCTCTACTTCTGAGTACATGTCACGACGGCAGGTAGCTAATGTTGCTGTCACTTTCAAAAATATTTAATTATCATAATTTTCAGGTAAAGATGCGAACGCAGAACTAGATCGTTTGAAGATAGTGTTTCATGGTTCCCGTACAACCGAGGCTGTAGTAAAATTTTAAAAGATGGTTTTAATTAGATATGAGTTCACTTTTAGTTTAGTAAATGAAAACTCGGACTTGTTTTGCAATGGAAAGTTGTTTGTCACTTAATTCCAATTTATTTTATACAACATCAAATACAAACTATGGTCTTATGTATATATTTTTAAACAATAAATCAAATTTATATAAATGATTTGATCCAATACTCTAGTACAATTAGTTAATATTTATTACGCAGCACAATATATATGTGGTTATAATGTTACAAAATGATATACATAGTATAGTGTTTTATTTCAGTAACTAAATATATCCGATCTTTCTTATACCATCGAATATGTTGCTCCATAGAAAACTAAAATAACTGAATTCTTAACATTCAGAATAGTAGAAGGGAAGGGAGTTTCTGTCTGATTGTTTTTATACACATTACAAACATGCATACGACTTTTCACATGTAAAATTAATTACATAAAAATAACTACCAACTCATCAGTCTGTTCTTGAGAAACTCCATATTATTAAAAGTATAATGTAGATTTAACTTACATGTAGGTAAAGTAGGGGTAGCTCAATGTTAATATAATTTAACTTTATATACTGTACTATTAATACAGGTCAAATTCTTCCAATGGCTGGAATATCTGATCAGAATTGATTGAACTGGGTTTAAAACTAATGGTCTTTGTTACCGTGCGCAGAATGAAATTTGGCAACAAAAGTGACTATACTCTCAAATTACAAATAGACACTTTTTAAAATAATTTGTAAAATATTTTCAAAAAGTTCTATTATTTCCCTAAAGATATACATTTTAATATTCAGAAAAAATGACTCTGACTTATCGCTTTGAGTTACACTTACAACTACAACTGCCTAACAAACACTAAGCGTACAAATACATATAATATTTAGGATGGAATTTTAAAGTACATATTATCAATCTCTCATTTAACTTTTAAAAAGTTAACTCTCTGTAAGGTACATTTTTAATTGCTCACAAGATTTTAACCAGGTTTTTATTAGCTCCAAAAATCACAATCATGTCATGTAGGGTTACATTTGCCAACTTCATTTCACACTCTGAACGCAATCAAAGTTATACTCTTCATAACCAACAGTTTTACAAAGTTCCTGACTAATTCTATCTCAAAAACCTACATAATACTTCAAAACTAAAAAAATGAATTAATGTACGACTTGATAAAATCACAGGTATGGGATTCATGGTTTACGACTCCGCCGGAAAGACCACTTTTTATCGAGATGGTTAAAATAATTAAGTTTAAAATACGAATGTGAGTATGGACAACTACTCAACTCCATGTACTGAAACAAAACACCTTTTTGTAGATTTCACTTCAAGTGAAAATTATAATTAATTTAATACTTATAAAACTGTCAAAAAGGTAAAATAAAATGAGCAAAAAATGCACTGCATTTTTTATTTAAAATATTAATCAAACAAGTGGCAAGTCAATAGTTTAACTAGGTGAGTAAAAAATCATTCATCATTCGTTTGTCAAAACTTCAGATAGCATTTTCACTATCATTCATTATCCTCTTGTATTTATAAGTGCAGTCGAAAATGTACTTTTTGAAGTGCAGATTTAATTTAAATTTTTTTCTTTAAAAAAGAGCAAAACTTCATAACTTATTTAATTTTAAAACATAAATTTAAGTTAAGATTAAGTTATAATTTATGTAAATATATTTCTCTTTTATGGCATCTTGTTTCACTTCTAATTACAATGATATTCAGTCCGTAGTCGTGGGTAGTTGACCTCCATACTCATACGGTCTAGGCCAAGTCGCACTAAAGGAATCTCCATATAGAAGACTATCAGTCCAATAATAGCCCGTGTAATTAAAGACAAGTTTTTGATGTGCTGAGCACACACACAAACATGCATCATAAAATTATTCAGTATGTATATCTCACATTTCTTGTACTGTTTTACATCAGTTTTCTAAAAATAAGTCGTATTTTTATATTTTGTTAGTATACTTTACTTATACTTTCACTCCCAACTTTATACATTTTTTAAAGATAGTGAAATTTCCTACTTGTGGAAAAGATTGTTATTATTTTCGTTCGAAAAAATATTAGCATTAGCATCATGATTAGCATATTTACTTAAAATACAATTTACAACATAAATTCCATTTCCTATCATGTACGTATAATAAAGTTTGATATCTTTTAGAATCACACATGGCCAGAGCAAAGTTTTCAACAAAATTTTCAATTTTTGACAGATCAAACTAAAACAAGTAAACATTAAATTTAATGTCCAAAACCCTTATTCGGATTGCTTGTTAAATGTTTTGTTCCGATCTGAAATCAATTTCACTTTGATGAAAACAAAAATGCAGATGAAAATTAATGATGAAAAAAGCTACTCAATCATGCCTTATATGAAATAATACGATATTATATTACTAAAAAACCATTTGGCTACTTATAAATAGAAAGTCGATTATTAGAGATCGGCCTGATCATCTTCATCATCACCTTCTCCATCGTCTTCATGAGCACTTGCTTCAGACATCATTGTAACATCTTCGGATTGATCAGTTGGGGGAAGTGCTTTTAGACTGGCACAGTCATCCATGTGCTCGGATTCCTCAGAGGAACAAGAACTTGATGAAGACGAGTCTCTGGATCCACTGGATATCAAAAGAAACATGTGTTACCACCAAAAATACATCATAACCTTGTTTTTAGTTAGTTATAATTAGGCAAAAAATTACCGTCGCCCTTCAGCTAATTGCTTGGATTTGTGTACTAATGCCATCCAGTTGACAGTGTGTGGTGTTGAACCAAAAGCATATGACGATGAACCTGACATAAAATTACTACCAACACTGATTCCTGGTAGATTAAAACTAATATCAGTGTCATTAATTGGTTGTACCATTCCAGACATCGCAATGTTGGGTGGTGGCATTGTTACAACTGCGGTAGTTTCTCCTTCCTGATCATGCTTGTTGGATTCCATTAACTCCATTAGTTTGCTCAGGTCAAAGTTGAGATTTTCTTTGGATGGGATTGGTCCAAGCTTAATTGCCACAGCTAAAAGTACGTCTGAGGTCCAAAAGTGTGGAATTCTTGGGAAAAGTTTTCCCACATCTCCAGGCAGGTGAAAGCCTAACTTATGCAAAAGGAGTAGGTATGGGGGTGACATGAGAAGAATTTCTTGATAATGAGTCCATGGGACGATGGGAATGGATTGACCAAGTTCTATGAACAATTTAATGGAAAGAGTAAGTTAAATAGATGTACTATAGTATGCATTTGTTTAATTAGTTAAGAAATTGCACAGGCTTACGTGTGTAGTGGTACGGAATCGGGCCAACAATTTCAACGTGAGACTCCTCTTTAGTTTCTTCAGAAAATGAGGTTCCTAAAGTTTCCCTGATGTTACCCCTGGCTTTGATGTGATACTTCTTAGTTTCAAAATTAAACTTGACATGACAAGCTTGTAGCACTTGTTTTTGAAGCCACAACAAGTCTTGTCCTTCTCCCAAGATTTGGTTGATAAGTTCACCCAGTGCAATATCTAAATCGGAGATGTCCATTGGCACAGAATCTGGTGGGACAATTGGGGGAATATCGTCGTCGTCATATTCAGTATCTGAGTGAGAAATCGTATTTGCAGATAATGATGCAGACACAATTTCCACTTCCGGGTCCTGTAATTCCTTGAAAAGTGTTTCTTCTTTTTCCTCTTTAATTCCTTCAGTCACTTTAAGAATTTCATTGTCAACATCCACTGAATTGGCCGATGAGAATGGAAAAGAATCAGGAGTTCGAAAACTGAAGCTGCTCTGGTTTGCATCCCGTAAATGATCCATCAACACGGATGTGGGGACCGAATGGCAACTTGATCCTGCTGTAGCGTGACTGCTGCTAGTGATGGTGCTCATAATGTCGCATGTAGCCACTCCCGTGCTGTCCCCAGTTTCCATCTTTTCGAGAGCAAGAAACTTCAAAAATTGATTGTAGCCAATAATTCTCTGATGAAGAAGCTGATTTAGAATCTTTAGAAAAAAAATTAAAACACAAATGATTAATTTCCAATTAACAAGTTAGTATGCATATGGGTTCATTATATTGTACCGATTCCCTTGTTTTGCCTGCAGATGCAATGCCACCATACAGTTCCATCATCTTTCCTATTGGATCGTTTGATGTAGCACATCTTGTGTAATACCAGTAGAGATTATTCAGTTCTTCCTTATTCCAACTATATTGGTACACAATAAAATACACAAAAATCATTAATTACGTACAATATGTGTAGATAAAATGTGAATTTCACAACTTTAAAGAATATAGAAAGACCATATTTGCACACATACCCGTTGTCTTCAGAAGTGTTGCTCGTACCAGATCGGAAAATTTGACGTTTCTCTTCTCGGCTTGATTTCATAAACCTCTGGATTATATATTCAATCAAATCTGCCCAGTCCTATGAATATTAAATGGAAAGTTGCACAATATGAGTATTTTTGTCTTTTTATAGATATTATTTGCTAATAGCATTACGAATCGAAATTTGCGATTCGGAAAAGTTTAGGCTTATCGTACATCTTTGATTTCAAATTCAATTTCCCAAATATTAGAGAATGTTTTCAGAATCAAAGGTTGATACAATACTTCAGGTCGCGACAAGTCTCCAGCAATATGATGCATCATTGTAAAAACACAGTCATTAACGAATTCGCCATTCTTTCGGAAATCCTCCAATAAATGACCATACTGTTGCATAACTATTGGAGATGCGAATTCCTTAATGAAGTTGCTCATTTTGAAATCCTCCTTGTGTTCAGGATAAGTTGATATGCGTTCAACAAGTAAAAGAAAACTGTGGTTTGTAGTAATCAAATCTTGCAGGTATTGCTTCGATTGTACTCCAGGTTTGAAATGCCGAATGAGTAGAAGAAACAGGTATCTGAGTTCCTCTACATGTAGCATGTAACCTATAAAAAGCATTCACACAGGCATGAGTATGCAAACTCTTGTGATGATGATGATCACTTTCGATAAGGAAATAATTTTAAAAAGCTTACCTTGTAATTCTGTGAGATGTAATTTATCTTCATTTGAGTAGTTGGAGTGCTTACTATACACCTCTACTGTATGGACAAGTTCTCTGATCGCAGTGACAAGTAGATGCATTCTTCTCAAGTGTGGTTTCAAGTCATCTTTGCAAATTGCAAGATTCTCACACATTGCAACCCCCTCATAAGTTAGATATGAGAGCATGTGATTACAAAGTACTGGGCTTATCAGTTCGAAATCTAGCTCTATTTGTGACGCAAACTTTAAAAAGTAAGTAATGAGCCAAAGGAAATGGGACTTGTCCACTTGTAACGCAGCGTTCTGCGTTAGCTGTTCTTGTAGAAGTGAGACAAGTGAGCCATAACCTTTGAGTAAGAAATCAACAGTAAATTCCCTTAAAACAAGGGAAATGTCCTCGTCAGTCGGGTTGTGATGAACCACAGCTTTTATCTTTGCCCTAAAACAATTGTCATTAATTAGCATTATAGCTTGGTTTGTGTACTCTATGAAGTCATTGTAAAATTAAAAATACTACGCAATTTACTTTTCCCTGCGTTTCCTTTTGTGCAATTTCTTCCTTCGCATTTCCCTCTTGTCATGTACACTAGCAGCGATCATAGACTGTACTCTTAACTTTGGCACAACTTTAGCATGAGTTGACAGTTTTATTGGCCTTTGCTTCGTCATAATGGTCAGTATTGGCTGTTGGGGGTCATCCTCATTACTTGACGTGGAATTGCTTTCCTGTTGATTATAGCTTTCCTGTTTACCTGATGACGCATTCGGGTGAGCACGCGAAGGTGATGATGTCTGAGTTTCAGGACGGGGTTGATCATCGGTAATAGCCTTGAGATAAAATGCAAGTATCGAATATACCCATTAGCGCTTCTTCCTAATACCCATTTTTATATATCCTAAACATAGACACTATTTATAAAGGTTTTATTTTTTAAACAGTGAAAATATTTACATGATTTTTGTCGGTGGTGGAGAAATGGGAGCTGGAAATTCCAGAGTCGACATCACTCATGCGGTCCTTGCCAGACTTTCCTTTGCCTTTATTTTTAGCTTTTGTGTAAACCTTTTGTGAAGGTGGCTGAGTGGGCTCCTTAATTAAGGGGGCGCTTTGAGATCGTGAGGATGAACCGTTATTCCCAGTTCCAGTATTGGCTGATGTTGCAGCAGAGGTGGATGTAGACTTGGATGATGAATCTCCCGTGTTTGCACCACTGGTTGTGTCGGTGGATTCTCCATATGCCTTATTTCCTGAAGGAGAGTTAGGACCAGATTTATTTGTTCGGCCACCTGTATCAGATGAATCTGATGTGGGATCTGTGAGGATCGGTTCTGAAGAGGAGTCTCCTCGAGATGCAGCTGGATCGGGAGGTGATGTATTACTCTCATTGTCTTCTGAACTTTCTGACATGGAGTTCTCCAGCCATTCATTTAACAATTTTTGTAAATTGGAAACATGCTGATCTTTGTATATTAGTGCAATAAGCTGGACTAGTGCAATTCCCCATTTGTTATTTTGACTGCATGTCATCAAGTGTAACAATATTTTGTCCAAGCTGTGGGCGAATAGGTTCCATAAGATTTGATTTTGTATGCCTGCATCTTGATGAGCAATGTGCAAAATATTTCGCAGTAGAAGAAGCCCATCAGATACTCCTTCACATTCATCGGGTGAAATTTCATCAACCTAAGATAAAAACATTCAGTCATGGTATTTTTATATTTGCATTGAATGGAAATTCCTGACGGTGGATTTGGAGTTAAAATTTCTATTTAATTTTCCATCTCTCTAATCAAATGCAAAGGACTTCAGTTTCCAGTCTAAATTTAGTTTGATAAGAACCAGTATGAAATTCTATTAATTCTCTACTAACAAACATCCATGCAAGCTGCAAGCAGAAGTTTTCAATAACTTTCAGAGCTTTTCACTATCATACTTCAGTGAAGCAGTCTCTAAACTTAATAACTTAGTACCTTTGTGTTAATCCACCCACGCAAGGAAACTTGAGATACATGAAAATTTTGTTTCGATACTGCTTCCAACTCATGTTAAAAATACCATAAAAATGTAATTGAATACTGTTTTGGATTTTCCATTTACAATATAGCTAACAAGAGCAAGACTACGTAACGGTGAACGCTGATGGGTGGGTTGAGGTTGTTATAATATGTTGCAAGTGCGGGGTAATATGAAACAAGTTTATTTGTTTTTCAAGTGAAACCATAATTGTATTGAACAAGAATACATAAAACTTTTCTCCATTTACATACATATGTGGGTTTTACATGATAATTTTCCTTTCCAATTTAAGATTTTAAAAGTTATTTTTACCTTGTTTGTCAAAACTTTGAGGTAGTCCACTATTGACTTCGTCGCCCGAAAATCCGTAAACACACATTTCGTGTTTCTTAAGAGTGAGTCCAACTCGTAAGCTACTTGCTTTCCTTCTTCCGTAGTAATAAAATTAGCTGGAAGTAGACACTCGATCGGGGATGTGAGATGAGACAACAGTTTGATAAGTTTGGGAACAACTTTTGGATGGTCATTTGATGCCGCTATCATCAACGGAACTAGATCCTTTCGCACTACCTGGAATCCACCCAGGCTCCTTCGGGTTCGTAGTGAAGGGCCATCATTACTCAGCTTGGCGAGTAATTCATCTAGTGCATCTGTTTTAGAAAAAGGACAAATCGTAATGAGAAATGTTAAGTACTAGCAAATTAGGGTACTTATGTATGCATGTTTGAACTTTTTTTTGGAACTTTTCTCGTCTGAAATTTCTTCAACTTAAATGAGTCATTTATTAGGGCTAAACAACATTCATGTTGTATACCAATACGCTTTTGAATTAGCTGGAGACTTAACCCTAAAGACATTGAAGTCATTTTATAAATAGTAGGAAACTGCTTATTTATCAACAGTCTTCAACCACTAAAAAGAGATGAATGCCTGTGAGAAGGCTTTTGGGAATTAAAATACCAAATAACTGTCTCATATTTTCAGTTGACTTCGTTATAGATTTATGAGACTTCCTTTTAAAAGTGTTAAAACGTATGAAAGTTTTCAATGTGAAGCCATTAAAATCTTTTTGACGTGTTACAGCGAAATGAACATACTTTTACATCCCGTACGTAAAAAACGTCATTGATCATGAATTATGTGTGCTTCTTTGAATTTTTTTATCTGAAAATAATATTGTACCTTCACATGTTTACATATGCTTTTCTTAGTAATGCTTGCATAAATTCTTTCCCTGTGAAAATGAGATACAAAAAGGATATATTTCTCTTTCTCCTCCTTCCTTGAATTTCAATTTGTTCTTCTCGAAGGCTCTTTTTTACTTGACGGCTCCAGTTGTTAATGCTTGCTGAATGCATTACTATAAGAGGGGAGTATTCATATTTGTTGGAAAATCATGATGTTCAAATGTATAACAACTAAGAGAATTGCAACTTTGTTGTTAGCAGTGCTGCGTTTTACGAATTGAATATTTTTGTCGACCAGGGCTTTATCTCGCTCCAAGGAAAAGATGTGTGGGTGTCTAAGTACCAACTAGCATAAATGGGCGCAGATAGGGTACGCACTGTGCTCTTTAGATAAGTAGGTTACGCTGTGCTATATAAAACGAAAACTGCTCTACGATCAGACAGAATATAACTGAATGAAAGGGAAATTGTAAAATGGATTTTTACAATTGTAAAAGTTTAAAGTCTTTAAAAACTTAAGATTTTAGATCGTGAAATCGAACTTGTTGACAGATTACGTTGAAACGGAGATGTAAATTGATTTCCAACTACACTAACTTGTTAATATTGGTTTAACATTGTATTTTAAGTTTTTTTCTACTCAAGAAATCAAAATTATCAGTAGAATACATGAACTTTACTGAATTATTTTTTTCGTCATCTTTCTCGAATTTCAGAGATATACTTAGCTATGTTATGTTTAACCATACATAAATGCTTGATTGTGTACTTGCATGTATACTTAAATGTGATGTGTAAAATGTATCCAATCGACAAGGAAAACATAAGTAGTGCAGTGGTTCAAGCCACTTAACTATGAACTGTTAAACATTTTTCTCCTGACAAAAATATTTAGGTACATAAGATAGATAGATGTGCAAGGCATGACGCAAGCCTACATGTTTACATCTATACTGAGTATTATTGCGTCGCAAAGTTCTCAATCCCATCATTCGGTATGTGAATGATTTACAGGGCACCTGCAACAAAACGTGCTTCGGTTTTGCCAGCCAACTGATGTGTCTTTGGACTGCTCTCCGGCTTGAGCGTAGCATACGTGCTTTCTAGCTCACACAGTAGACCATATCCAGGCTTTCTCCAAAATCACATTGCACGAACTGATGTATCGTGCATACGAACGCTTTCCATTTCGGAGTAAAGCAAGTGTTCATTCAACACACATGTACCTAAATAATACCAGTGCAGCATACATACGTCTGCCTACCGTTGAAGCCACACTTTCTGGCTTACATAATCACACCGTTTCCCTTTCATGCGAATTGAACAAATTATGACTCCGATTTTTTTGCACACATTGTGTGTAGTAAAATGGCATAAGTAAATTGTTATTTTCCGGTTTACACAAATTCAAAAGTTAAGTTATGGGAAATTAGGGTAATGAAATGATGCTCTGTGATTTCATGATTTTTGATAAATGGGTAAGAATGAAAAATTACTCGTATTTTTTCGAGAAAAAAGTAGCTTACCTTCACATGTCTCTCTCTTGACACAATATTCCCCGGATTGTGAATGATATCCTAGAAGTCCACATACTTCATGGAGGCTCGCGGGATCCACAATTGCCCACTCCATTGTTACGCGCTTAGTGTTTACGAAGAAAGTTTTCTGTAAAGAATAATTTTAAAATGTGATAAAATCGATTACACTTAATTTATTTCAGGGAAATAAAAATTCTGAAGGATGGTGAAGACATAATGTGAAGTCAAAAAACGTAAATGAAAATGATGATAGTACCACCCACTACACTGGATTCATAACTTTGCTAATAAAAATCAAACCAAAAAAGAATATGAATACGGGATTTTTTTGAGCTTCAAAATTTTCTGGCCGTTCTTCTACTTAAAAATATTATCATGCAATTTTTGACTGGCTATTTACGATTTATTCCGCTTCTTTCATGTCAATTAGAAATTCAGTCTTCTACACAAATTTCTATATAAATCACTTTGAGTCTAAAATCTTGGGAAAATCTGCAGAGTCTATTGGTATTCTTTTTGGCACAACCAAAGTTCTCACAGATTTCATAAGATCATGCACTTCCAATGCAGCCAATATTTTGTGACTGCTGTGCCTGCGGTCTACCCACTTATGATTTTAACTTTGTCAAGTTTGCTTGGGCTTTTGAACATAGTCTTCAGTATGTATATATTATTATGTTTTCATGAATATACGTAGTATGATTTTGTGTTGTATGTATTGTTAATGTGTTACGCAAGATACAGAGCTCAAAGTTCTTATGTAAGATGCTACCCTACTCTACATAATTCTCCAAGAAAAATAAGTGTTTTTAAAACATAAATTAGAATTCTATTTACTCAAATCAAGTTTCACGAAACGTGAGAAGTATTTTTGGTTGGGGCTGTACATAAGTAGCAGAGTTATCAAACATTATATTGCAATAAATTGTGATAAAATATGAATTGAATGTGTAATAGGTAGGAATTTTTAATGGAAATTTCAACAAATATATATTTACACCAAGTGCGGAAATGGATTACGGATAGGGGATAAATGTCCAAAGAATACGTACACTTACAAGTAGTTTCAATAAGTTAAATTTGATGACAATTCAAACGATTCAAAAGCAAATACAATTGAAATTGAAGTGTACCCAAATGTCATCCGTGAATCCTTCCATTTCACGTTAATTCTAGATGTTCAACTTGTATCATGTCTTCGGACTTGACTTGTGAGATGAGAAAACCGAACCGTTGAACTTTTTACCCCATGATTATTACAGCCAATGATATCAATATTTGCTTTCTTTTTTAGAATCCAGATTCTATGTGATGCATGGATTATAGTATTTTCCACTCGCACAATAATTTCTTGAACAAATTTTAGTTCTGAAATGTTCAAATGTTTTCATGAATAAAGTTGCCCCGTGCACCTTTAATAAAATGTACGCTTACACGTTGACAGCAAATAACACTTTTGTTGTGTGTGAATGTGGAACAATTGGTATATAATGTATTTTTAATGTTCAAAATAAAATCACTGAGAAAATAACTCAGAATTTTATTCACTTTTTGATTAATTCAATTATTTCAAAATTTTGAAGATTTTTGGGCGATTCCGAGCTTATAAGCAACGTTCACAAAAATCAAACCCACCTATAATTTATTCCCGTATCAGCAATAGACTTTTTTTCTTTGTTTAAGTCCCAAAATATTTGGTAGCTTCTTCCTTAACAGTTATCCGTTTAATGACAAATGTGTAGCTGGTGAAAGTATACCAGGTGAAAAGCTGATGAAGGAAAGTTAGCAAAGATATTACTGAAACTAAGTTCAGGAACTATCTTTCCCAGCTTTGAATAGAGCATTGAGCATCGTCCGCTTTCAAGTATGCAATAGTGAAAATCCTACTGACTTTGCCTATTTTTCCACGTTTGCAATGCTTATGTTGCTAGATCAGTCACGTTGACTTACAGACGAAAACACGTTTCGTTCTGTGACGGATGGTTGCTTACTGCTGTTCTCTGCTGGAAACATTCAGTTCATGTGGTACACTTTGGAAAAATCCTTGAATCAGCATTTAAGTAATTAGTTTACAATTTCTATCAAACAGTCCATTTAACCAAATAGTTTATGCAAGGCATTCCCAATGAACGTTCCCCAACTATGCCGACTTGTGGAAGGGGCAAAAGCTTCTATCATTGAATAGATACAAAGAATGGAATAATATTGAATAGTTGGGTTGGGAGCGTGCACTATTACAACATATTACGAAGCATTCCTTTCACCGAATCGAGCACATTACTCTCACGGAATATGTACGTTCGCTTCTCTCATCACTACTCTCCCTTTTCAAATCGTATTTCCTTTAGTAGTTATCTATTTTTTGTGTAGCTATATAAGATAGCGGATATCGTATTACACATATTTTATACTTTGGTTTGTATGATTGATTGTGCCAATTCGACTGCTAAATTTTGTCGAAAGAGTTGTAATGTGAATATGTTACTATAATACCATGAATATGTTAGATATTCAGGGGTATATGCAAGTATAATGGATCAGTGCCAATACTACTATCAAAGGTGGGTGGCAGACTACGTCATGTCTAGAGGTGGTCATCTATATAACTTGATACTATTAAAAACTCAAGTTTGACCACAAATAGAAGCATGTTGTATTTATCCATCTATCTTGACTTCCGCTTTGTTATTGATAAGAAATAGTATAATGCAACCGTAAAGTTTTTCTTTGAATTTAAAACAGGTTGAGTCATTAATTCAAGGTGAGTGGGGAGTGGGTATAAAGTTCATAACCTCATTGTTTACGTAACCTTACTGTAAGGTCCCCCGATCAAGCTACAATTAAAGGGAAAACTCAATCTTATTGATTGGTCATGTCAGAGTAGATTTCATGGATGATGGTTGATGTTCTCTGAGAACAAAAAATACACATGTATATAACAAAACATTACGTGTCTCTTCTTAGAAAACTTATATAACACCTTTACTAGTTGTTATATCGTTGTGCGTATGTACTTACGTATGCCTTCACTCTTCACCTTTTTGGACATACGTTTGGAACATGTGAATCGGTCTTCATAATGTTCTCTCGCAACAAGGTGTTTGTTGGAAATGATGAAAGCACGCATAAAAAACGGAATGAGGGGAGCAACCGAGTTGGAAACTTGTTGGTGTTCGCAAACGTTTTTCATACTGTTGTTAAGTTGTCACCTTAATACATAATACGAAGAAAACACATTGTTGTATGATGCATGCCAGCTTACACGGGAATTTATGAAAGAGAACATTGCGTTCTTTTGTTAAGGAATAGTGTAGACTTAAAAGCCTTGCTTATCATTATTATTAAAATATGTAACATTATCTTTTCTTCAAAGACTTTGGCGAAGATGCGAAAAACTTTAAAACTATAAAGATATGCCATTGGGTAACGTATCAATTAGTATTTGTTTTCGTACATTTTTAAATGTTTCTCAAGTGTTCCAATCAAATTTGAATTCCTTCGATTATTTATTATTCTGGACACACGAATATCATTTTAAAACATATTGGCAAAAAATGGAATAAAACCAGAAAAATGTAAAATCACAAGTTTTGTTTGACTAGGCAATGTGATTGAATCAGCCAGCATCATTTTAGGTAGGTATATTGTATTAGACTTTTACAAATCGTCATAAATGGTAAAAATCGTTATATCGAAACCAGAAACTGGAGAAACATTATGCTTTGCATGACAGCACGGTTTTAGTGCCATGCCATGCTGGAAGATAGTTGGATGCCTGGTGATCATTGATAATATCACAATACATTATGTTCTCCTTCTTTTAGATTCACAGTTAGTAGAATCAGTCCTCACGTTGCGCCAACGTGCTTGCAACAAAGTTCTGTCATGAACAAGACATTTAGATGGAACTTTTTATGTCAAAATTGCGTTTATTTTTTCATACTTGGAAATAAATAAGTTCTGCTGCGGGTTATGAGTGAGCATATTGCAAAGTTAAAGCCAAATCGTCATTTCTCATGCTAGTTCTCTATTTATCTGTGGGTAAATATTTCTCCTTGATATCAATGTATTGTTCTCCATATAACGGAATGTTATGCAGTATTACTTGTATTGCCAAATTCATCACAATTCACATGTACATATGTAAGTCTTTGAGCATCACACTCGACACGGTCTTCTTGCAAACCTTATATGCAGGTAAAATGTCAATGCGTGTATGTCTGTGTGAGTTGAGTTGGTCTATTTCGACTGGAGAACTAGGTCCTCTCGTACAAGTATGGAATGTTGTAAGTCACGCAGTTTTTTACGTGCCTGATCCGTCTAATTTTCATGAAACCTTACACGACATACATTTGTACTAGGAAAATTAGATTTAAAATGTTTACTTTATTGCTTGAAGTTATGTTCAGTTTTCAGAAATTTATTTTTAATTTCCAATCTCCAATTTCCTTTTATTAGTCTAAAATAGATAATGATGAATAGTATAGTATACTAAACCCATTTTATAAACACTTATTTGCTACTACTATGCTATATTTATTATCTGCATATTTTATGGGCCCTGATTCCTGATCAAGACAATTACGTTCCTAAAAATATCCTTTCAGAAATATGCTTCACTTTCTTCTCTTAATCTCATTTATAAACTGAATGTTATTTTTGCCAAGTAGTCAATAAATTCTGCGTCGATATCTGCTTTCCCTTTCCCTCACTAATGAAGCCTTTTCCTCTTTTTATCCGTTTCTACTGCTATTGTTGCCGAAGCAAAAATGGTCAAATATTTTTAGACTTATTATTACATCTTTATCTTTCTATCAAACTAACGAAGGTAATATGAAATACTGTTATTTATAATGTGGTCAACCAGTTCACTCATACGTCACATTCGCAAGCCCACGCAGTATAAATTACCACATAAATCCAAGTTTCATTAGCCAATAATTTTCGTAGTTTCTCAGAAGAAAGATCTTAAAAGCCATTTCCGATCACACAAATATACATAGATTAATTTATGATCTCAATCTTCTCCAAAACAAACAAATGAATAGAACGTAGTTACAATGAACATTCATTGTATTATCCTTCCATTTGGACTTTTCATACCAACTACGTCAAAAGAAGCCATAATATTTTCAGTTACTAACGCAGTGTTGACGTTTGACGTAGACTAAATTGATCTAAAATGAGCATTGCCCCAATAAACGTGAGCTAATGGCTATTAAGATAGCCCTCATGGAGGTTTATCTTAGCCTATATGCTTTATATACTATGTAGTATGTAGTACACAAAAGCAAAGAACGACTTAAAGTTCAAATCCAACAAAGTCAATTGTCACTTGAGTGACATGACGCATGACATGACTGTTAAAAACAATGGAACTAATCCCACTCAACCTTTTTAGTTTTTATTTTCCCTGTTTGACATAGCATGTCTTTTAAATTCTTACAAATATTAATTCCATTAACAAAAGCATTTATGAATTTCTTTTCGAGAACATTAGCTTCATGACCTTTTCTTGTTTATTTATCACTGTGTGATGAAAGTAATACTGTTTGGTGAGAAGAGTAATAATCAATGTTTTCACTATTTTCTTCGATTCCCTATTTATTTTGGGTAATGTTTGTAGTTTGTATGAACTAACTGGAATAATAACACCTACATAGTGGAGGCCAGGGTACCTGTGTCTGTACGTGTGAGTCGAGTAAAGGCAAAGATTCCATTCACATTCACGTAGCCAATTCACGTGACGGGAGAAGAAGAAGGAAGTAGGACTACTTTGTAGTATAATTTGTTGTGTGCTTTGGTTTATCGGGAATCGGGAAGTATGCTACAAGGCACAGCTTGTGTAATATTTTTGTATCTTCAACCTTCAAGTTTCAATAATATACGTAAAAAATACAAGTTACGTTATCTCTCTTTTTGGTAGCTGGATATCAACGTGTTTGTGACGGTAAACGAACAAAATCTGAACCTTTCATTTTGATAATGAACAAAAGATCAAAACCAATTGGAGTGAAATGACGTATGTATGAACGTACTTTTATTTCATATAGGAAGTCTTCTTAATTATTTGCTTCTTTTTCCTCAGTTACTTACTGGGATTATGAATTTATGCTTCATAATATCACAATGTATGTATGTATGAATTTGTTTGCCCTGCTACTCAATTATTCATACCAAATTTTGCAACCGAATTAAAATTAAGATAGTCTAATTTGTATACTACGCACTTATTTACTTTTGAGGGAAATTTCCGCACGCTTTCTTAGAAGCCTATCCTCCTCGTTTTTTAAAGCACTTTTGCATTTATTTATACATGCCTGATTTTTATCGGTTTTTAGAACAAAACAAGAATGATGATTTGATGGTGACAGAATTTTTAATAAATAATTAAATTTATTCCGATCTTCGTGGAATGTAAATAAAATGAATGCATTGAAAGCATTTTCATGCATAAGAAATAAAAATTTTGGTCTTTCTTAAACAAAGTAGTTGAAACTGGATACGGCTCAAGATATTCTATCTAGCATACATTCAAGAAAATGGTTTCAAATGTTTTTGAAAAATATTTGTTGTTTTTAAATGAAATTTTAAACTAGACTCGACTGGGGTACATCTGAGAAAGGGTTGGATAGGTCTGCAAAATGTTCAGTTGTATGAGCAGATTTGTAGACATAATTTATCACGTCTTGAACTCTTACTATAATGGAATTAGGAATTGTTCATAATTCATCTACCTAACAATTCGAAGAAGATTTCCTGTGCAGTGCAGATAATCGAAGGATATTAACATGCATATCTACTATTTTATCTTTAAGAGTTTAACAAATTAATTCTTACCTTTCTCCTGTGACACGTACCGTTTCTCGTAAATGGATCAAGAATTCTTAGTTGTTTTGAAATTGCCTTAACAGTTTCAAGGTTTAGTCAATTCTAACTTGACATCAATCGAATTACTTTTCGTAAATCAATTTCACTTCTTTTAAAAAAGTGTTAAATTGGCCAGCAATTATTTAAATGGTCCGGCCATGAATAATTTATTATAAAAATTTGATTCCCAGAATCAAAATTTTTTGTAGACTTGTGCAAGTACAATCAACAGCAAACTGCATCCTAATCGGATGCCTTTACTCTTGACACTGGAAAGGGTAGAAAATAGAGCTGTGTATTTAGAAACAGTAGAAACTCAACAATGAGGAAGAACTTCAAGTAATAAAACCCGGAACGCATCCCTACTTTCGTCATACCGCACGACCACCTTACCTTAATCATTAAATTGTTTAACGGCACGTTTTGCTTAATAGGATTATAGACGATGGAATGTCACGTTTTATTGTGGCGTGAGTGAGTAAATATGCAATGCAAAAAATTATTGTGCTGCAAAGTGCATGCTCAATATGCTATGATATTCTTTAAAATTAGACTTTTCTTGGTATTTTTGTTGAAAACTCGTGCATCATTATTATCATTATCAATAGGCATGATATGTTTCATTTAAAAAGCCATCTTGATTATATTTTGAGAGAGAAAGCTCAATCGGGAGATTTTCTTTCCAGTTCAGAGGGAAGTAGCGCACAGGGTATTAGTACTAGGGTTGCACCATTTTTACGTTTGCATGACTTGATGCAACAACTCTATTTTCAGCTTGACAAATTGAGGGAATTTTTACGGAGAATGATTTGATGCTAGCAGGGAATGTGAGCAATGGCAAAACCTGTAAAATGAACAGTAACGTCGCTAAAAGCAAAAAAAATTCTATGCAATCATAATCATAACCCGATGTTGATAACCCCATAATAAGTGATGTTGCAATGATGAGAAACTGGTTTGTCCGGAAATGGAAATTTAGCAGAAATATAATGCTATTTAAATACACGTCTATTTTTTAAAAGTACTTTATTATCTAGTGCAGTATTTTTCTCCATCATATCGAAAAATGCCCATAATCGAATTTCAAGTGTAAGTAGCATTGAAGCAAGCTCAACCTGCCACTTAAGAAAAAGTGCACTTGCTTGCTAGTCGAGGTTTTTCTGCTACTTTTTAACTCTCATTTAGACACAACACCAACACCCCAATGTTTATGCGGGACTCAGATCTTAAGGCTCGATCTACTACAACAGACATGCTTAACACAGATGAGAATTTTCAGCAGTTCTGTTCACAGGTTGGATTGGATGGAGCTGAAGATAATTGCTTTCCAACAGCGAATGTTATCAGAAACCAACAAAGATATTATTGGCTTGTCACACGGTCATGTCGCGACGCGTGCCATGAATTAAATTAATCATAGACATTCACATCTACAATTACATTTATTGAAAAGGTGCTAATGGGGGAGGGGACATCATGATATGTGGTAAAAGGAATAAGTACTTATTCTTGGTGACTGGTGACTATTTGCTAATGGAAGGCTACTTAAACTAGTCCTGTAGTCACTGACCATCATGGTCAAAACTAAACTGAATGACATTACACATTAAATTACATTAAAATCTGTGTTCAACTGATTTTCACAAAAATGTACATATGCATCTAATCCGTTAAGTATCAATCGTTAGTAGCTTGAAGCCTGCAAATGATATAAAATCAGAAAGTTTGTTAAATAAAACGTGTATAAACATATGCCTAAATTAAAATGGCGTTCCTCAATCAAAGTGGAGGAATGGAACTGTCTCTCTCTGACGGAAGCTCAAGTATTCAAAGAAAGATTGAGGTTGCCCAGCAAGTCCTCACGGTTTTAGAGGATACGATGTCGACTGCCAAGTCAATGCACTTAAGGGTAAGTAGCTTTAAGTTTACCATCATTTTAGAGGTTTGAGTGCCGTTGAAGTGCAACGTTGGATTACAACAAAAGTTCAAGGCAATGATGAACATTAACACTATGAACAGTGACATGATATGGCTGCTGGATGTCAAATGGATGAATTATGTACTATATGTAGCAAAAATATGTATTAATTTGTGTTTTAATATGAATCAATTTTAGAAACAATCGTTGTACCAATCGAAAATCAATGAGCTCGAGGAACAAATACAGAAGTTGAAACATGAAATGATAAGAGATGAAGAGGACTTCAAATGTACGGCAGTATCTTTGGAGGTACATACATACATTACAAAAATACGAGATATTTACTGAGGCGTATTTATTTATTTAAAATGCTTATCAGCTTTATTGACTTTTCTGGGTCTTTGGGTTTTGAAACAGGATGGCATCCAGAAATACTTGAACTTGGAGAACAAACTTATAACAATCAAAGAACGTTCCAGTGAGGACTATGTGGCCCTTCCGGAACTGTGCGCAAGGTTTGTATCTTGCGTCTTATATCATTACTCCTATTCTATTGCATCAACTAAGTTCAATTTTAACATACAGTTTTAAATTACTTTTAATAGCACTGATATGCACGTTGCTCAGTATATGGAGCACAGATATAATGATTGGCAACGACTGAAGTACCAATGTCAGGATTTGAATCAAAGCACTCAGAATTCATTCCGCAACCATGTTTTTGTGCGAAAATATTTAGTTTCAGTATCATCCAATGCAGAATATGAAGAAAGATATAGGAGAGCCATGGACAAAGCCAATGCATTGAATTTGTTCAGAGGAAAAAAGTAAGGATTAAAACGAAATCCTGGAATATGAAATAATGCAAATTTCAATGCAAATAGAGTTTAAATTTTTGATACAATCATTATTATAATTAATGACAGGTATATTTCACGGACCAGTCAGCCGACTAACCGTGTCGTTTACCTCACTTGCTACAAGGTAAACTTATAGAATAGAATGACTCCATATTAAACATATTTGACCAATTTTGAATGACACAAAATTTAATAAATAGCACAATTATATTAAAGATTCTGTATTCAAAATTAAGTAACTCGGCTATTTTAACTCTATAGACTGAAGCTGCATCTCAGTACTACATTCATAGCAATTACGTCCAGATTATAGAACAGGTTTTGAAGGAACGGTCTGATGAATTTGTAAGTCTGGACTGGAGTCCGTACAATATATGAAAACTATGCAAGATATGTGCTTTAAATTACGCAATGAATGAATTGTTTTACAAAACTTACAATTAAACTATTTCCAGAGAGGAAGGCATATCGATATAAATGAAATATCACCTATTACTGAGAACCAAGAATGTAATGTCACGGTACGTACATTAAGTTTTTATTTCATTTCAAAGAAGGCTATCGTTTCATTGCAAATTATAATATTTCATGAAAATTCCAATGAAATTTCAATAGGGACCAGAAATCACAATACACGTGCAACCCAACACGGCCGCAACTTTAAATCCAAATTATATGCCTAGACAAATAACAATTTACCAATTCCCCGAAGAGGCAGTCACAACTATTCCCACTCCACCACAATTAACAACATTTAATTTTGAAACTGCTCCAAACCCATTCGAACAAGCAACTGCTGCTGGAGTATACGACTTTTCAGACCCTGAACCAGACGAACAAGTGCAATCTTTTGTACATGTACAACCACCAAAAGACAGTCGTTTTGACAAAGGCATCATCGATACAAATGCAAATATTGACGACGAAGGCAACAGCTCATCTCTGGCAAAAGCAAAACGATCTCCTCGCAGAAAATCTACAAAAGCTGTAGACAGTGTAGACGTTCTCTCGCTCATTGGATTTGTAGAAGACCCGGAAGAACAATCGTCACTACGTATGAATCTACCCTCCACATCTTCCGGATTCCGTTCAGCGACGCAAGATCAATCTTGTTCCAGGTTAAGACCAGCAGCTACTGGAACCGAAATTGCAAGTGCCAGTACCGCTGCAGTTAGTGAAAGAATATCATTTCAGGAGAATTTATACAGTGTCAATCCATTCGAAATGGATAAGATGGGTTTAAAGGATTGGGTACTGGATTACATACAAGAACAAGGTATTACAGCATTGACTGATGTGCAGGAACAGGCCATTCAGTGCTTCAGGACACCCGGGGACGTACTGTACGAAGGAGTAGCTAATGGAGGAAAGGCTACAGGGATGGCTATTGGCTTACTTAATTGCCTGGACCCTGAAAACTTTAATATTCAGGCGATAATTATTACAACTGATACCAGATCCGCCAAAAGAGTAAGCATTAAAAAACATGCGCATGCGCACCCATTAAATGTCACATAAAATAAAAATATATAATATGAAACGAAATATGTTTATTACATTTGCATTGCATTTTACATGTTTGCAGATTCAAAGATTGACAACGTTTGATGGAGGTCAGTATAAGATACTTTGTCTGAGAGTCGATGAGCTCGTTGAGAATCGTGCTGGTTCCAGTTCCAACATGCAAAAACAGTCCAAGTGCCAAATACTAGTGGGAACGCTCCATGAAATGCAAGGGATTGTCACGAGAACTTTTCTGCGTAAAGATGATATTCGCTTCCTAGTTTTGCACAAAACTGACGAATTTTTTGGGTTAGAAGCCAGCAGAAGAAAACAAACTGACTATTCACTAAAAAGGGTATGATAAATATTATAATTTTTAAATGATAAAAAATAAGTCAATTTTTTGAAATCATGTAGAAAATGTTAATAAAATATTGGTGTTGCTTGTTTATTATACAGGTTATTTATGCACTAAATGCCACAATCAAAGTAGTTTTATTGAGTAAAAGTTTGGTGGATAAGTGCCCGGAATTTGAGCAATTTTGCATGTCTAAACTTCGACATAAGCAGGTTCTCAAGGAAGACATGGACATGGAAAGGTTCAATAACAGACGGAGGAATTTGTCGGGCAGTTCGAAGTCGACATCAAGCGCATCTGAAGGAACGGGTATAAAACGGTTAAATGAGAGGCGGAGAGAACTGTCGGATAGTTCAAATTTGTCAAGTGCATTCGAAGCAATGGGCATGGACCAGTTAAATGAGAGGCAGAGAAACTTGTCAGATAGTTCTAAATCAAGCGTATCTGAGGACAGTTCTGTTAAAAATTTGAGACCCATTGGTAAAGCGAAGAGACGATTAACTGTCGTATCGTCTTCAGCCACATCTACGACTTCCGAGAACGAACACAAATCCGTCCAGTCTTCCAGTGTCCATACACAATCGGAAGTAGGGAATCAAGAGCCACCACAACGGCCGAAAGGGAGAACTCTAATTTCTAAAGAAGCTATGCAAATCCTCGGAATCAATGTAAACCTGAAAGCTGCTGCTGGGGCGAAACAAGAGCCAGAACGGTTCCGGGTCGAGCACATGTATGCGCATTTAAGTTACCTGAATGATGAGAGAATCGATGATGGAAAAATAGACGTCCTCGCTCAACTGGATCTGGAAGAAGACAAGTCGATTATATTTTGCAACAGTTTTAGCAGAGCAGAATGGGTCGGAACGAAATTGCGACAAAACAGACTTTGGCCGCAAGTGTTGGTACGTGAATTATTTTTCAAACCCGTTATTTTTTAAATTATTGATTGAAGTATAAAAATTGCAGAATTTGATGGGTTTTTAATTTTATTTTGTCTAGCATGAAAACGTTTCACTCAAAGACCAAAAGGCTATTCTGGAAAGCTACAGTCAAGGCATCTACAAAGTCTTGATATGCACTGATTTTTTAATGAGCGTAAGTTTGGATTCATCGGACGTGGTTTTAAATTTCGATTTCCCGAAATCAGCAATGGTTTATTCAAACAGGTAATTAATTTTCTTTAATTATCAAAATGTTAAAATTACAGATCATGTAACCAATTAAACGATTTTTTTACACATCTTTACTTGTTTCATTTTTAGAGCTGCATTCGCAGCACGGAACGTGCAGAAGTGGGAGTCTGGTAAGTCCACTGCTGAGACTATGAAAGGTGTCATCGTAAATCTGATTTCAACCAAATCGGAATATGAATCAATGAAAAGCTATGAAAAATCGCTTGGAATTACTATTAATAACTGTGATGATAATGATAACTAGCAAACGCTTATTAACAAGAGTACAAACAATGAATTATGATATTTTGAAATACGGGGTATGTAATGTTATATAACGTTTAATGATAGAATAGAACCGCATGTGAACTTTTAATATGTTGAAAATATTTTCTCTTTTTTATGTAACTGAATGTTTTAGGGGTTGATAGGTATGTAGAAATAGGAATGTGAATGAATGAAAATGTCTTCAAGAATTTTAATCGGGTTGGGAATTTTGTTTTGGATTTTTATCGTGAATTATTTAACTTGAACTATAACTATGAAATGATAAGTAATTTGTTTTCAAAACAGACATTTGTAAATTCTATATTATTTTTATACTAAACATCACATGAAATTACCAGCCTATTTTTTAAATCAGAGTCTATGCAGAAATAAAGTCATTGAAAAATACATTTGAAATGAAAAGTTACGGTATTTTGTGTAATTTATACTTTATTTTAATTTTAGCTTTTTACTAATTCGGTTCTTGCATTCTAAGACCTGACATTAAGCATTGACGTACGTAACTTATATAAGTTTGCTAATTTGACAATTTAGATAAGTATTTTAAAATATCTACAAACGTTAAATTTTGAAGAGTAAAATTTGCCCAATCTTTTCTAGGTTAATAGTTTATCCAATAGGCATTTTTAGTAAGTATCATTTCTATTAAGCTTCTTGAGAGGCTGCGTCTTCTAGGGAATCTAAATTAAGAAGTTTTACTAATTCATGATCCAGAGGGCATGTCTTCTTAATGAATGTGTAAATATGGACAGGTAGATTATCCGAGAATTCAACAATGCCATTACGAATACTCCAATTTTCTAGAGGGTTGCAAATAGGAAGTTCATAATTGATAATAGTTTTAACCCATCTGAAGTGGGCTGGACATGAATGGTAATGATCCTCCGCACAAATTAGCACCGCAAATTTTTTCAAAGCAAATTCTGATAACACCCAATTCGACTCGGCTAGCAGTAGTCTTGAATGCTACGATAAAAAATTACCTTCATGAATAATTATGCTTTCAAAAAAGTTCAAACTATCAAAATTAACTTTTATACTTTCATTTTATGCATACCACCGTGTTAACTTGAAAACCATGTTTCGTTAGAAAATTCATCAGAGCCTCAGCACCAGGTATTGAGTTGACGTAAATGACCGCTTGACCGTCAGGCAGTACATTAGACAAATACTGTAAAAGACATTGACGACGCTCTCTTCCAGACTCAAGGAAGATAGAATGATGTACACTATCAGAACTTATCAGGCTGTTGGAAACGTTCCTCCTTTTTGACACATATTCTTCCCGAGCAGGATTGGATCCCGAAAGATAGGAACGCAGTAACGACGTTTTTGTTAAGGCTTCGTCTGTATTTGTTGTTTCCAGTAGGGGGACAGTTTTACTAACAAGAGGCTTTTGTATTTTTGCGTAATTAATACTTTCGCAAGGATTCTGACAGGAGCGATGAATATCAGATATGTTTTTATCTTTACGGTCAATATTTTGCAGACAGTCAACGAGGATCTTTTTTATTTGCTGCGTTTGATTTTCGTCTCTATAAATTTGAAATGACCTTATATTTTTTTGTAGAAAAGCTGTAAAAAACCTTTAACTGAAATAATTAGGACTTAACGGGCTTACAATAGCATAGATGCTTTCTTTCCTTTTACGTCAACATTCTTAACATTCGTCAATTTTTGATGACAATCGCTTGGACGTTTAACCACAAAACAGTCATTTTCATTTTGAAATATCATCTTTGTAATATCTTCTGTTAGTCTAGAAACGTCCACTTGGTCCCTTGGAAAGTCGGAGGATTGTGGTACGTCTCCAAGTCTATCATGCTTCTTGTTGAACGATTTATCAATCAAACGACTTGACATCATTGGGATTTTTGTCATTGTTGGAGTTGTTGCAGATGAGCTTGCAGGGTGATTGGCTAGTGCATGGGTATGTTGCTGTGAATGTTGGCGTCTATTAGATGCAGTTGGAATTGGAACCTGTCTTTCCCCTTCTCTACGTTTCGAGGGTGCAATGGAGTACTCTTTACTCATTTTTGTTTTGGATTTTATTTGACAAGATTTTAGTTTGGAATTTATTATGATCTCTTATGTTATGTCAGGACTTTTACATTTTAATGAATTTTCAGCTTGGATATAAGGCGTAAACATGAAATTTTTAAGGTTTATGTTACTCTCCTTGGCATCAGACCAACCCTTTTAATGATTTATACAACGTGCCTGAACTTACGATTCCAGCTTGCATGTACTGATTACCTATTAAATATGCTACTACATGCTGCTTTAATTTTTAAATTGACCATTCTGATTCAAAATATAGTTTCAATGTTCAATAATAAAACACTTTACTTATACTCAATTCTACAAATGAGTACAATTTACAGAAGTATCTAAGCTTTAGCTACACTAATTCTCACGACGATTTAACAGAGTTCAAACAATTTGCATACAATCTATGAAACAAATGTTACGTACATACATACATAGAAAAAATATACTTCATCATGTGATTACTGAATAGATTGATGTCGCAAAGGCTTTGTTCTTCATTTATTCATAGTAAGTCATACTACTAGCACCTGGAATCTTGGGAAGGAAATCCTCCCATGTAATTACTGGTACGCTGCTTACTCCTTCTTCAAAATCCCTAACACAAAAAAAGGAAATCATTCAGTTCATCAAAAATTCAATTTGATTATCTTCAAGTTTGTGATTCTCAACAGTTCGTATTTGTGTTGCTTACTTGATCTTCTTGTCTAAAAATGTCGCCATCTCTTTCTTGTAGTTTTCCCGAAAGCATTCCCAAATAGACTCCGAAGCTGATATACGACTTTCGATTTCTTTGACCTCGGCCTGTAAAATATTAAAACAAAAATTCCAAATCTAACTATAAAAACGGCTATGAAATCATAGATTTTTCGAATTTGTATTCCACTATAACAATTAGCTTGATTACCATCACAAGTGCAATATTTTCCATTGTGGTAGCTTTCCTCCGTTGTATTACCTTTGAATACTCAGGGTCCCTAGAGCGCTGTACAATTTGAAGCCACATAAACTCTTTATGGTAAATGGTTATGATTAAAGTACTATAACCATAACTAACATCATCACTAATTAAACTTATATACTTACCCGTTCAGTTTCATACTTTTGGGTCTCAATGTAAGTGTTCAAGTAAATTCTCATACGTTGGATATGTTCCCTTAAACAATTCTCCATCTTCTCGAGCTCCATGTCTTGAACAATCTCATTTTTCAAAGCCAGCGCAGGCTTGCAAACAACGGTTCTCAGCGTTTTCTTAATCAAATCATTCATAGCCTTGTCAGATAACTGGTCAAGATCCATGCCACAGAGTGCCTTCACGAGACTTCTTGTCTCCTCCTCAGGTGCATTTCCTGCTGTCATTGTCACTGTCGAGGCAGCGTCAGTGCCAACGTCGTACACTGACATTCCATCTCTAGTACTTGTGATACTCATCGTAAAAAACACACAAAAGTTACCTTTTAAGTTGATACTTAGCACCTTCGCATTAAAGTTAGCTAGTTTAAAAATTGACAAGCTCCAATTAAACTTTATCAACAAAAACTGACTTAAAGCAACCGGAAGTGAACTGGGAATATGATGGATGATTAATCATTTAACTGCTACTTGTTTTGCGTAAACAAGATACAAGATGACATGCCAATCTTCAATGTGAAGTCAAGTATGTTACGAATTCCCTACTTTATCTCAAAAAACTACCAACTACTATCACTATACTGTTCACTTCACAGTTCACGTTCACAAACATAACTAGAAAGATTACGCAATGGAAAAATCTACCATACAGACAGTTTGCATACTTTAGAATATTTACATATTGCACCGTGTAATTTACTCAAATCAGGATTTGAACAAATATTCAAATTATAGTTTTTTGAATAATTAAATGAATGAATAAATTTACACTATGTTCACCACTTTCATTTGCTAATATGATCAAAAACAGAGTCTGCAAATCAGTCATGGTTTGAAACTATTTTCATAATGCAACATGACATATACATTTATGCTTTGAAAGTAAAACACAATTTATAATTTGGACATATTTTTTTATTAAAAAGAATTTTAATTTTATTTATTATATATCTCTACAAAGTTTTGTTTCATTTTTTTTCTTATACTGGCAAGTATATAATGTAACAATATAAACTACAATTTGCTTTTTTAAATCGTTCTTCTTGATCTAATAAGGAAGGTATCACTTCTAAAATACTGTACAATTGCGAAGATATCTACGCTAGTCTTTTCATAGCAGTGTTGTTTTTAAATCAATAAATTCATTGTATATTAATTAAATAACTACCTCGTAAGTATGTCTGCATGCCTTAAGGCCTTAGAATTTTGCTATTTTTTAGAATAATGATAAACACGTCTACAGTCATACTAATAGGTAGATTGAATTAGTTAATTACTCAATTGAATTGAAACCCTTTCACCGTGTACCCTCATTAAATACATAATCATTATAATTTTAACTTAAGAACTGCTACCGTCGATGAAATACGTTTTTTACATACTTGTTTTTGAACTACATAATTTGAATGCTGGAGAGTAATACTAATACTATATTTTTTCTTACAGAAAGTTAGAAGACGAGCCCCCGCAAACCTCACCATTTGCATAATTTACATATTAGAATGCATGATTAATTAGTACTGCTACAATATTTTGTGGAATATATATTTCTTTTTTTGTCGAAATAAATTTAAAACTAAAACGATTTTTTATACTCTATCTCAGATACATAAGATTTTGGTGTATAAAATAATATAACTTGGTTAGTGTTTAAGATAAGGGTATATAAAATTACTTATTAATAAGTATATCATCAAAATTACACTTAAATATTTTTTACTAAATATTCATAAATAACCCAATCAAAAAATAAAACACAACTTGTGAATACATGTGTTAAGGCTTGCACTATTCTAATTTAAACATAGAATTTATTAATAACATGACGTTATGTATATAATCGCTCACCAAATAGTTTAAGTGTATTATTTAAAATGTTTTGTTATTTCGACTAGCGCACAGACAGAAAACAGACAAAAAGAAGTGAAGACAATTTTTTATTAATTATTTGTCCACCATGTCATTTTTTTATAAATTAAAAATCTAACACAAGTTTGGCATGCTATTTATAATAATGGCGAAAAAACATCATTCTTGACATCTTGGTTTTTAAGGCTACTTTAATTAAACACTTTGTGTGGTTAAAATTGGAACGTTAGTGGAAATGATTTACCTGAAGTACCTAAATATGCACTTGGGATGGATTGGAAAGTTTTTTTTCTTTTAAAGTTGATTGAAGTAGGTACACTGGTTTTTCATAATTTTTAAATATTACTTAACATACTTTGTATTGTATATTATGAAGATCGTTGAAATTTAAAAGCTTTGGAGCTAATTATTTTTTTGATTGATTGCTCTATTGCTTCATTGCAACGCTATCACCTTTTCGTTTTCCCCTGCGTTCTTGTGCAATGGATATTTTTACATTTAAATATGTATAATATCGGTTTGTCTATCACATACCATAAATGCTTATTTTGCAATTTTTTCATACTTTTTTTGAAAGCAACAATTTTTTTCATTGAATTCGTACTGTGTCATCAACTAATTAAGAATAAAATATTGAACATTTTGTCAAATTAAAATGGTAAAGAAGCAGGCAGTGTAATATGTATTACTAAAGTTTCTTTTCTTTATTGTGTACTCGTTTCATGTACTTTTTTTTCTTCCTTTTTCCCCAAACTCGTTTCGTTTTTTTTCTTGATTTAAAGAGTAAAATATATAACTTTTCATTATCTTTCATGAATCTGATTGAAAGATATTTTTTTGTGGTTGGTTGCTTTTTTATTTTTTATTTGTTCGTAAATGCCGTCTTGACTATTTATGGGAACACTTTTTGATCATTAGTAATTATAATAATTAGTTTACACACTGGTAGATCAAATAATTTAGTCGATCATCATTTCAAAGTGAACCATGCCAAGACGATCGGGACGGTTTTGGTGGATATTTTTTGCCCATCCTCTGCACTCTACGTTGATGAGAACACCAGCTATATGAACGAAATAGAAGAATAATTAAAACCCTAAAAAATTAATTGATGGACATTTAAAGAATTAGTTAAACTTACGCATTGGCCTTTTCATTTGAACCATTACGAAAGGTGACTGGTATCCTCTCTGGTTTGTGAACGGGAAGTAGTAGCTGGGAATGTATGGATGAGGGTAAAAGGAGATTGGTCCAATGTTCTCCTTATCTGCTGGGTTTTCACCCTCACATGAGAAGAACACGCTATTCAAGAAGTCGGTCTGTGAATGTAAGAAAAGAAAAAAAACCACATGAGGAAAACTTTCTTGGCACAGCTAATCACAAATAATTTGATTTGTCGCGACTCGCGATCAATGATGCTCGTTTTTAGAATGCAATTTTCTTCTTCTCACCTTCCATTGAACAGAATGCTCTGGCTTTGCGACTTCCTTCTTGATATAATCTTGCAGAAACTTGGGCATTGGTTTTAAGCCTTGTTGAGGATTGTTTTCGATGTCTTTCTCCAAGTCTCTCAAATCGTTGGCAAAGATTTCATCAAATTGAGTTGGGTTGTATTGCTTTCCATTCAATCCAAAGCCTTCTGGTTCCCAGCCGTAAATCTTTAATGATCACAATCCAAGTTGTATATTACCCCACAATTTTGAAAATCATATTTAATATAAGAATGTCCGTAAAACTCGCATAGTTCTCATTCTCACTCACCCTATTAAGCTTAACAAGGATACATGGTTCACCGAGACGATACCCAAATTTGTTTTCCGGGTTGCATTCGCCAAATTGTTTGTTATCGACAAAGCAGGAGGAAATTTGTTCTCTTTTCTTATTTTTGTCTTTGTACGTATCAGTGCCTCCATTACCAAAGCTGCACTTGGTCACGTCTGAACCACCCTCGGCTGGAATAGCTGTAAACAATAGTTTTAAATTGATAGTGTGATATTCTCAAAAAAAAACCTCTTGAAAATTCATGCAAATCTTGCACTTTTTGCCATTATGCATTTTTTTGCAATCTAAAAATACGTGACTTCGATGGAATTTACAAGTGAGAATTTTTTTATCCAATTCTAACGATTATATGGGTACATTTTTTAACATGCTACTTTATAAGCATAATTTAAGTAGTGGTATTTACCATTGAACCAAATGTCTAGTTGATTGCTCCAGAATTCGTAGTTTTCTTTTCGGTTCCTGTCAAACCAGATCAAAGTGGAGTCTACATTCTTGTCTTGATCAGGCTGAGGCCGGAAACCAACTCCAGGGTTGTCTCCAATTAAGCCGCTAGTCATTTGCCATTTTGGCTTTTGGAGATCAAGTGTAAGGAAAAAGATGTAGAGCATAAGCAAAAAGAAGGCTGCCAGGCCGGCAAAGAAGATGATGTAGAAGACAATGATTTTCGCTGAAAAAGGAAATTTAATTATTTTTAAATTAATAATTTCTCCTCTAAATTGGTTTTATGCTTAATTTATTAATTATCTCGACTTACCCCATGATGAACCCGTTCTTCCCAGGAATTCACTGGTGTCACCATTCCACAAAAACTTCAAGAAACCCCCCTCATCTCCCTTCTTTTTGTCAGACATGGTGTTTTATTTATCTGCAAATAGTGATTACACAAGGATTACTTTTTATTATTCCAGTAAATAAAAGAATGTCTGCTTAATATTCCATACACTGGGATTTAGTTTGCGTTTGTGCATGGATCAACCATATCTCATTATCATGTCTACTAGAGAACAACAGTATTAGGGTCACGAGGATTTTCTAAGTATGAATATGGCTTACTGCTAATTAGCTACGCTAATACAATCTTCAAAGCCACTCTCTTATGAACTGCTGAACAACGGAATATTTGATCTGCTTGTTCAGAGTGGCAAGTGGAGTGAATCAGAGAGTTATGCCTGTGCATACTCACTTTCCATTATCACACCAACAACTTGCTCTACTCTTTTCAAAAGATTTTATATTAGTTTTCTTGATGAGCCAACTCCAGAAATTCATAGCCGGAGCTAGTCACCACTGTCGTGTGTAAATAGTAGTAAGATAAAAGTATGAATAACAATTCCAATTTAGAAGGAAATTCACAACTTTTAATCGTCACTTGTTTCAAACTACTTTCATCTTCCTCGAACGAACAAACCCAAGAAATTATCTATGAAAAAGTCTAATTTGAGATATTCATGTTTCATGTGCTCCATGTAAATATTTTATGTGATGATCCATTAAGCTATCAAAATTGCTTGTTTCTTTGTAATATTTACAAATACTGATTTTTTGCATGAAATGTTCCAATTTTCATACAAAAGTTATCTAAATCAATTTATTTATTTACCTTGAGCAGAAATATATCACAATTTAGATGAAAACTGCAAGATATAAACTATTTAAGGATTTAATATTATTATTCTTTTTTTTCGAAATGGCTGCAATCAAGCCTTTCTTTCCCTTAATCCTCGCTCACTCACTCTCTTACTCGGCCCAACACACTACTCTCTTTACACTTGTGTATCCGACCTGGATATAATCGTTAATGAAATAACACTCTCCGGTCTACTGGAAAAAGAAAATGACGACACGGGACGTGGAGCGACTAGGCAGTGAGAAAGTTAGAGAAAGGAGAGAAAAAAGGTTCAATAAGTCGATATTTTGGTGGAATTCACGAAAAAGACGAGAAATAACCTTCTCTCACAGTCATGCGATTTCCCAATTTTGTATGTCTATACAAACCTAGCAGCTTAAAATACAAAAAGTGTGATCATGAGACCTGTGTGTGTGGTTGATGGCAGTGGCAATAGTTAGTATAAAGAGTTCTATAGATATCTGTTTATGTTAGTGTGTTCTTCACTCGCTGGATAAAGTTCACGTTCGGTTCGTTCTTCTGGAGAAAGAAAACCGAGAGAAAAAAAACATTTTTACTCTCCGACCGACCGAAAACCATTTTATGAGAAAAGGCGGTGGTGGTGGTTGGGAAACGAAACGAGTCCGAAAAGGAGCTCACTAGGACACAAATCTTGTAAAAAAATCTCCGAGAAGTATAGAAACTGAATAGAAACCCAAACTACATGTTTTCTACATATTTTTACCAATATAATTTTTACCTGGCTTTGCTCTGCTCTGGTCTTTCACTATTTTTTACTATCTACCACAACTTCACCACTGCCAAGTGTTCTGAACGCTGGAGTGTTTGTTGGGGCGGGGTTCAATATTTTGTAGTGAAGTTTCTCCAGAGCACTTTCGTCTTCTCTTCTCCTATTTTTTTTCTGTTAGAGTCCCTCCGTCTCTCTAGCTCTGCTCTCTCAGACTTTTGGATCTAAATGTGCTCGCTTCGTCTTCGGTTTACTTCGCTATTATAGCCTTGCACTCTCGCTAAAGCTATTCCATGACGTCCATCTATCCATCCTTCCTATTCCTCAATATTAGCATTGTAGATCGTTATATTGTTGTCCGCATTCGTGATGTAATGTAATCCGCAAAAGAAGAATGCTATCCAGTTATACAATGTTATGTACTAAGTTAGCATCATGGACACTACAATAACACTTGCTACTATCTGCTTTGTTTCTCATCTTTTTTTTGGCTTCCCCCATCATAAAATATTATCCATGCATAATAATATGTAAGTGTTATGCTTTTTCCATTATTGTACCACCACCACCGACTGAACAACAACGGACTATCATACTACTGCTTCTCTACTATTTTAGACAATCATGAACATCAAACGATGTACTAACACTGCCATATATACAAATATTATGTCCTTCAAGTTTCAAATGGAATAACAGCCTTTTTCTCTTGGCGTTACCTACTCATATGCATTACTTTGTGACTCATACATTCATATCATGAAGCTAGCAAGGCTAGAATATGCTGGAGGAAACCGGCTTTGAGAATGCATTACAATTTTTGTACATGCATTATAATACCTAATACCTACATAGGTAGTGTATTATGTCAAGGTGTATTCTATGATCTGATCATATAGAAATTCTACTTTGCTGGATTGGATCAGGAATGTTTGTTTAGAAAAAGGAAAAGTATACATACATTTCGTCTAAATATCTGAAACTCTGAACTGGAAACATAAGCATGTAGTATAGAATATACAAGCATAGGTTTAAGTGACTACTTGCTACTTTTCCAGATATGTGAGAATTGAGAATATTTTGAAAGAATAAATGCCAGACGTTCATGACTTTTCATGTATTCTAGTTCTAGTGTGTAGTGATGGAAGAGTGGGATGATGCTATCGATTAATATGTAACGAATTATATAGTTTTATGTTTTTTATATAGACCAATTTTTGGTGTAAAACCTTCCTGTTTAATGTCTAATGTACAATATCAAAATGTTTGTATAGAAGACATGTTTAATTTAATTTTACAACATGGCACAAGGAAATCGAGGTTTGAAATTTTGTTTAGTTTGGAGAGACATTTTCAAATTATAGGATGTATAAATGCCAAAAATAACTATATAATTAAGAAAATCGATTGGGAATAACTTTGGATAGTAAATTATTCCGGTTTTGTAATAATCACCACACCGCCTCCACCTACATAAAGAATGAGAATGAAATTTCATGTAACATATTTACTTCCAACTTCGGTTGTCGGTCAGTGTATTTTTATCCAGGAAACTATGTAAGGCGTAAGGTACCAAATGTTCTTAATGTGATATAATGTACAAATATCGTATATTGTAGAACGTCTCATGCTGCAATAACGTTCTCTATTATTCGCACGAGTAAGATTTCGATAATTTTTGATTGTAATATTGTAATAGAAATGACCTTCATCTGTTTGAAATTACTTTTAGCAATAATTAGTTGATTTAGAATTTGCTAATGCATGTAAATTGAGTATTTAGCAACATAGTCATAATAATAGTCTGATTAAGATTTAACCATTTTGTCTCTTTATCTTTATTCAAAATATGGAATACTCGTATGTCTAACTGAATTTTTGTCTGAATAATGCGTAGTTTAACACTTGCGGATCGTTTAAAACGTCTCAAACTGCTTAAGGTCATTGTGAACTGGTTAAAATTACAATAATTACATCGTTATATTTTTGTTCGTTCAAAATAATGAATCTTGGTCATTTAGTTTTTTAAATGTTTTATACCCGATTAGTTATACTTAAATATAAGTTTGGTTTCATGAAGGTACCCAGAAATGCACTATGGAATTTGAAAAAAAATCCAAGATTTGTGTATCATGCAAGTTGTACAATGTCGCTTTACGCCAGTACAATGATATAAGTAGCATACAAGATCATTTTATTTTGTTAAATTATTTGTGAGGTCCATGATAGACTATATGTATAATATACATATATGTGACTTTGACTGGAAGAAAAGCTGCAAAGCGCAAATGATGTTTGAAGCTGCTAATGACTCTGATAATGCGTATCGACAGGAACGACTTATGAATACTAGATTTACTAGAATAAATTTTTGGATACGGCTGGCGTCTTTGCGATTGGCGATAATGATTTAAGTTGATAGGCATGAATGAGTGAATGAGACTGAACACTGACTAAGGCTGGAATAGATAAAAAATAATATGGCTGGTGCTCTTTGTGGAATTGGTATACATAAATGTATTCGAAAATCAATTTGTTGCCGATTCATAGTGAATTTATTTAACTATGAGCAATTTCTGCGGTCAGGTCAGGTACATTTTTCAAATTTTAATTTCAATGCATTGTTTTAAGTAGGATTTTCTTGAAATGTCTTTCTAGTGTAGTTAGAGTTCTTCAGTTTACACTTTACACTAAATCCTAAATGAAATTTTGTTGTTTTAAATGTCAGCCTTGCCTTGTCGGATTGTCCATAATTTATGACCGAATAACTTGGTCAATTTTAATTCAGTAATTTTTCATATTACACTATTGCTTATTTGTATGGGACAATAATGTAATGTATGCGAAAAATTTCTTTACTAGTTACTGAATATCATGAAATGTAATGCTGAATACCAAAACAAATAGCGCTATTTTAAAATTTGATTAATTAATTAATTTTAGTCATTAGTGTATTGAAAATCATTTTAATTTTATTTAAAATTTAGTAACTTGCGTTTGCATTTTGACGTTGTATCATTTTCTTTATAATACCATTTTGAATAGCCGAAAAAAGGGAAAATAATGAAAGGTATAATTTTATCGGATTTGACTCATGTAACGATTTTGCGAAACGATTTGCGAATCTATTCTAAGTCTATTTGTAAATGGATGAATTCCAAGTCTGCTGGAATATTTTCACAAATAAGATAGATTTACATGAATGCACATCAGAAACACCTCGTACTGGGTATAGGGTAGTACATCATTCCTACTGAATAGCTATTAAATAGAAATCAGTGTCCTTAAATTAGTAAATTCCATAGTTTAAATAGTTTTAAAATTATCTTTTATCTTTTGACAGACATGCAATTGCGGAAAGCTGAATATTATTAAAAAATGCATCCTATACTGTAACGAACAGAAAAGCTAAGCTTGTCCTGTGAACTTGTGAAGAATGCAAGGGGTAATGGCAATTTGGCAATGGCAAGGCAAGTGAGCGAGCAGCGAGCGTTTGTTCGTATGCTTTTACACGTTTTTAGAAAGCATTGTAAACTGGGTTTATATGAGACGTAGGAAAATTCGTGGTAAACAAAAATGACTTGTTTACCTTCAGTTCAGCAGATTATGTTCAGAATGCCGACATCGCTGATCCATTTAATTTTTTAATGCATCTTTCACCCAATTCAGATGACAGTTTAACTTAAAAGTTTGTAAAAGCAGTCAGTACAGTAAAGTGCAGTTAAGTTAATAGTTTTAGAGAAGATTTTTGTTTCTAGCTAATAATCATCTGCCACAAGAAATAAAAATTAGTGACAATGAATGCCCCTCCAACATTCGAAAGCTTCGTCCTTTTTGATGGAGAAAAAAAGTAAGAATATTTCAAAGCGTCTTTCCTTTAATTTATGTGTTTTGAATTGACTAAAACATATTCGTTGGTCTTAGCATTTAAGGCTTTAGACAATCTATAAGAGAGTGTTATTTTAAGGTTATCTAATTTTCCAGGGTTTTAATTGAACTGGACACAAAGGTTCCAAACGCTGCGCTAATCACAATCGCTAAGGAGGATCACACTCTGGGAAACATGATCCGACAGTAAGTAGTAATAACGCTTTGTAACAATTTGGTTCATTGTTCTCGCAAGTTTGTTTGTCAATTTAGGTAAACTTTGTATGTTTAATACTACATTTGCAACTTTTGTTTAACTATTACAGCCAGTTATTGAAGGACCCTCACGTACTTTTCGCTGGATACAAACATCCTCATCCACTGGAGAATAAGATTATCATTCGGGTTCAAACGACTGCTGATTACACCCATCAAGATGCTATGAGAAATGCGATTCAGGATCTCATATCAGAGTTGTCCCTTTTGGAGTAACGTTTTAAGGTAACAATGAGTGATCCAACTGAAAGAGTAGCAATGAATTCATGGGTGTCATATTTCTTGTCTTCTAGCGAAGTACTGATTGTAAATAATTTATCATTTCAGGAAGCGATCAAGGAAAAGCAAGAGGGGATTGATTAAATGCAAATTGATGATTGATTACTACACGTGTTATCGGTTTACGAAACTTGTAAAATATTGATTTTGTAAATAAGTTATGTAAATTGTTATAATTTTTTTCTAATGTACAATTAAATGTTAGGAAAACATTTTACTTTGGAATCTATTCTTGTAAATTCGACGTACTTACAGAAGTATGAATTAAGATCGTAAAAGATTTTCATTTTGTGGGTGAAGATGCAATCGTAAAAATGAAAAACGCATTTTGAACGGTTGAATGTGCAAATTGAAGAAAATACGGTTTAATCATTAAGTTAATGGTTTTATTGAAAGTAACAAATCTTTCTTTATGTTAGTAGTAGTACATGAACCTTACATCAATATTACAGCACTAAACGCAACGGACTACAGTCCTCTTCCGAAACAAATATATTTGATATTCCCGTAACAATTTTCAAAGTTTCTGACAAATCAGCCAAATAGTGCCTCTCAGAACTGCAATGATTACATAAGATCACTGATGACTTTTTGGCAACACATTCCAAAATATCATGATGGCTCATCTCGCCCGTAATGAGTAGATCCACCTTTCCTGCTATTGGTTTTAGTAAAGAACTACCAGATCCAACGCAGACAGCAGCATTTTTGACAGTTGGATCTATGATAATTAAAACATTACATTGTAGAACGTTAAATTACTTCTCATTCATACTATCATTATGGAATAGTAAATAGTAGTCATTCACTTACTACCACCGTAGGCTAACTGAACATAGCCAAGTCCAAGATGTGACTTCACGGCATCTACGGCTAGGTCCAACTCAACAGGTTCATTTAATTCGACAATTCGGCCGGCACCAAAAATTGGCTGATCATCGATACTATTTACGCTACAAAAAAGATATTCAAGTTCAAGTTTAATAGCTGATTAAGAAATAAAAAGGCAATGCATATAATGATAAAAACGAAAATGAACCTTATATCAGAAAGCCCAAGGGCTGATACCAGTTCAGTGATTTCATCTACACGGGACTTTGAGTAAACGGCCAGCGTCGCAGAGGAATCGTTACTCTTGAGGGAGATCAAAACATCCGAATAATTCTGCAATGGAATGCTTTCAATCACCTTCCCAATATTTTCTACAGTTGAAGTAAAGGCAACACTTCGGGTTTCAGCAGTGACGAAGGTAGAAGGGATGATCGGCTTAATTGCGCTTGACTGGTTATTGCCTGTTCCTGAAATACAAAAATGAACAAAACAAAATATGTACTAAACTAAAAAATAAAATATAATCATTCATTTTGAACAAACACTTTTACTTACTGAGGGCATTTAAAACTCTGTCGTTTATTCCACCAACAGTACTATCCAAAGTTGTGTGCGGACTGTAAATGCAAATGTCGTTTGCAAGGCATCTTGCGACAAGCCTTTCCTGCAAAAAAATGAGATAATGTTATTACTAAATTGGCAAATGATAAGCTTAATTTCTATAATTTTTAGCAAATGGTGGACATTAATTCGGCTTGTTCTCTAACCTTCCAGCCACCATATGAAATCGATTTCATCCCAGTAAATATTGGAGGGTGATAGGCAATAATTAGATCTGCATTTTTAGAGATGGCTTCGTCGAGAACGGCAGGCATCAAATCATTGCACAGCATAATCCCACTAATCGTTTTCTCATTCTTTTCAAACTTTCCCGAGCCCACAAGAAGACCAATGTTATCCCAACTTTCTCCAAGTGTTTGTGGCTTTAACCAGTTATTAAGCGATCGCTCCACATCCTCCAAAGACTTTTCTTTTCCAGAAGACATTCTCAGGGGCTAGAAATAACAAAAAGACAACATAATGTGTAATTAGTCATACATAATATTGTTGAATGAGGAAGGGCAATGATTTCTAATTTCTTTTTAAATTCTTTTCTTTTCACGATTGATTAACAAACCGTTGTTTGCTGAGTTCTCGTTGAAATTTGACGGAATTCAAGATTTAAACTTGGTATAATGAAAACTTTGAAAGAATTGTGTTTATTTCGAACTGGTAAGTTTGAAACAAGAGACGCATTTAATAAATTCCAATATTTTAATGATTTCAGCATTTCCTATGCTATACAATCATTATGATTATTATTCCATTTACTTTTACATTTGCTTTAATGTCCAAATACATTCAACTTCAACAGACAAGAAGGAAATCGGTTGTTTTCTCAATTGAACCGGACGGAGAAAGCTCTTAGCTTGGTGCACAGCTGCAGTTGCAGAAAACCCGATATTCTGTGGATAGTATCAGTGTGTGTGTGTTGTGTTCTAAGATTGCAAGTGAAATGTCAGAGAAAATAGTCATTGTAGATTTCGCGCAGTAATCTTACATTTCCCGTAAAATCTTATGTTTTTCCTTTGTTTATTTTGCTGAGTTTAGCGTCGGTCATTATTTTTAGTTTTTACTAAAAAATAATTCTGCTTGGCAGAATCCTAATCTAATAGCCTCAAGGCTAGTGACAGGCTGACATGACGAATGTCACCAAGAGTGTCAAAGTAGGTAGTTAGCAGTAGTAGCAGCACATCCAACCAAATGCACGCACGTGCATATCTATATAGTTTTTAATTACACAAAATAGAAAAATTATATGATTTCTAATTCATAATACTGGCAACAAATATCATGACATCGGTAACATACATATTAAAAGGTACAATTCATATCATATATAATGTTGATGGCTAAGGCTTTTGTGTGTTGAGATTTGATATGGATTCGAAGGCGAAATCAATAGTTTAATTCATAGAAAAGTAAAAGAAAACAGCACACTACATAAGTAAGGAATAGACGGAAAGCGAACTTTGTTCTTCGGAGCACATATACTAAAACTGGGTCCAGTAGCCAAGCCCAGGAACGACGGGTGGAGGGCGACCTGTTCTTCGGAGCACATATACTAAAATTGGAGGGGGATGTGGCGCCCCCAGCCAAAGAGGAGGAGGGAGCACCGTGTTCTTCGGAGCACATATACTAAAATTGGAGGCGAATGTGGCGCCCCCAGCCAAAGGGGAGGAAGAGGCACCGTTTTCTTCGGAGCACATATACTAAAAGTGGAAGGGGTTGTGGCGCCCCCAGCCAAAGGGGAGGAAGAGGCACCGTGTTCTTCGGAGCACATATACTAAAATTGGAGTGGGGTTGTGGTGCCCCAGCCAAAGAGGAGGAAGGGGCGCCGTGTTCTTCGCAGCACATATACTAAAATTGGAGTGGGGTGTGGCGCCCCCAGCCAAAGAGGAGGAGGGGGCACAGTTTTCTTCGGAGCACATATACTAAAATTGGAGGGGGGTGTGGCGCCCCCAGCCAAAGAGGAGGAAGAGGCACCGTGTTCTTCGGAGCACATGTACTAAAATTGGAGGCGTATGTGGCGCCCGCAGCCAAAGGGGAGGAAGAGGCACCGTGTTCTTCGGAGCACATATACTAAAATTGGAGTGGAGTGTGGCGCCCCCAGCCAAAGAGGAGGAGGGGCACCGTTTTCTTCGGAGCACATATACTAAAATTGGAGTGGGGATGTGGCGCCCCCAGCCAAAGAGGAGGAGGGGGCATCGTCTTCTTCGGAGCACATGTACTAAAAGTGGAAGCGGTTGTGGTGCCCCAGCCAAAGAGGAGGAAGGGGCGCCGTGTTCTTCGCAGCACATATACTAAAATTGGAGTGGAGTGTGGCGCCCCCAGCCAAAGAGGAGGAGGGGGCATCGTCTTCTTCGGAGCACATATACTAAAAGTGGAAGGGGTTGTGGCGCCCCCAGCCAAAGAGGAGGAGGGGGCGCCGTTTTCTTCGGAGCACATATACTAAAATTGGATGGTGATGAGGTGCTCCCAGCAGAAGGGGAGGTGGGGGCATCGTGTTATTTGGCCCCTATTGCCAAGAAGCCGCACTGAAAGAGGCAGATGGCAAGCTGTGTTCTTCGGAAAAGTGGCTTCTATTGCCCAGCCTCACCGGACGAGGCAGATTTCGAGCTGTTCTTCAGCGCATATTCTAAATTTGGTCGTCTGATGGTGCCTTTAACCAAAGAGGAGGGAATACCAAGCACTTCGCAGTGCAGCACATCTAAAATTGGAGGCCTGGTGGTTCCCCCATCGAAATTGGCCACATTTGGAAGCCCTCCCAAACAGGCGGAAGCGAAATGTTTTCTTTGGAGCACATTTTCTAAATTTTGAAACAGAAAGGGGCCGCAAGAGGCGAATGAGAGCATGCATACTTAAATCGACCTTTGATAGGGAAAGAGGTCGAGGGGGCAATGTGTTCTTTGGAGGATTTTGTGAAGTATAAAAAATTAGTTGACTTAACATTCTTTATGTAATACTTTAATGCAATTGTTCTTGTCTTGATGTAGTAATTTAAGTATTCTCTTTCATATTATAATTTGTCCAAGTAGTTGATTAGTATCTACCGTAGTGTTTTTTAAACTTTAGCTTTACCACAAAAATTATAATTACATTTTTATTAGGCGAAGAAAAGCCAATCTTTTGTGATCCGTAGACTTTCAACTACCATGTTAAATAGACGAAAAGAAAAGAATTTTATTTATATGCCAAGAAATACGAAAATTCGCTAACTTTTTAATGGATATTTCACCTTTATAGGAAACATCGACGAGTCATTTTATATCATGTTCGTTTATTGATAAGCACATCATGATTTTAATTTTTTAATAGTACAGTTAGTTAGTACAGGTAAGACACATCATGATAATAATAAACCATAATCAATTTTCTGTAGTAAAAGTAATAGCAGTATCGTCGTTGGCTCGTAGTATCATTATCATACCAAAACCATAATTTCTCTAATTTAACAAATAGTCATAATCAAACAACATCATATTCATAACGTCTGTTGCTATAATTATAGTCTCTTGTATGATCTTCATCATAATCGTAATCATACTCATCATAGTCATAATCATAATACGGCCTAGCCCTATACGGCGAATAACGATACGGCGATGAGTTGTTATGTTCTGGTTCTAGTTCTTCAGCGTAGTTATCTTGGTCATCATTGTCATCGACGATAGCTTGATGATGGTTACAATGGTGGTGGTGATGGTGGTGATAGTTTTGAGCATAATGTGTTGTGAGGTGTCGAGGCGCAAAGTACATGCTGTCGGAGAATTGAACTCCCTGAAAGAAAAAAATGAACAGGAAATGGAAATACATACATGAATGAAACGTGTGTAGAATATAAAATTGGAGAATTTTTCCTCGAGAAAGATTAACTTGCATGTAAATTACCGGAACGGAATAAATGTCACGAAGATACTCTTTCACCGAGCGCTCGGCAAAGATGCGAAACCCGGTTTTGAGAAGGCATATAACGGTGGCAATGCTGAACGTAACCGTTTGCTCTGAAGTGGCACCCGGTCTTATTAAATTAAATCCTAGGATAAACAGCTCTGTGGCCAAGGTCGTTAGTAAAAAGTGAGAAATGCAGATCCAAATTTGACACTTTACACATGCGTTCTCCAACTTCTCCGACTAATAAACAGGGATAAAAAAACAGAACAAGAATTGCAATTTGCAATATACATATTTTTTGCAATGAAAATAACCATACATAATATATATGACTATGACTATGTCATGTATACATATTAGATAACAAATAAGCCAATAAAAACATGATTGGTCTTAGATAGACAGAGACAGAACACTTTTTTTTACCATTTCCGCCTCCGCCATCACCAAAAAACTGCACTGTCCCTGATTTCAACTTCGAACTTTTCTCTAGTTTTACAAGATAACACGATAAAGGAATTTTTTACCCGATTTGTTGACGTGAGAAGAAGTATGGCAATGAAGAACTGTGTCGAGTAGACGATGCATATTGAAGTGAAGAGAAATTCTGCAAATCCCCTCCCTGGAAAAAGTATCGCAAAAAGAACTCTCTCAGAGTACACATAGTAAAAAATAAATGATTTTTTGATTGTGAATCACGTACATTTTGAGTGTGACGCATTCTATACATGTTATAAAAATTCATACGATGCACAAGGCAATAATAGAATTTCCAATGTTATATCTTACGTACGTACGATGGAAAAGAAATCAAAAAATATCTATATATTTCTTGAGATCGTTCAATAACATGATTTTACAGAGAAAAGGAAAAAGAAACTCGTTTTTTCTACGATAAAGAAGAAAAGAAGAGAAACATGCAATAATATTCATTCTACTACCTTTTCTTTCATTCCAGACGAGTACTTTACACCTATCCATACGACTAAAAGAGACCAACCAACCAACTAAACAAATACATTCTCATTTCGTAGGCACATAACATTTTCTTGGAAATATTAGTGTCAATTCTTTTAGCTCTTTTTCCGCTGCTTTGGAATGGAATTCGCCCCATTTCACATTTACTACGTTCAGTCAGTTGACTCTCTCTCTCTGTCCTACTTTTACTTTTTACATATGTTCATTGCAAAATATAAGTACATTTTTAAGATTACTAGCCCCTCTCGCATACTTCTTGTAAAAACTTTGATTATTATTATTAAAGGGTAGCGCACAGGTCATTTATGGAGTTGCCTTGTCAGTCTGTCCGACGTCTGACCTTTTGACCATTGACGTTACTTACACTAATGTATCCCAAATGAATAGTACTTTATTATTTTGACCGATTTCCCACCCGCTGGGGATCCCCTGTGGCTTAACATAAAAAAGGACAAGTATTTTTACATAAAATGTATTTGGGGGACATTGTAAATAAGTGAAACCAATTGAAATTACTCTTTGCTCACATACATACATGGTAATGGTGACACGATTAGAAAAATGTCGAACCCAAGTATTTCCCCTTTTCAATTTCACTTCCTGCATTTAAAGTATCAACGCAGTCCTTACTACTATAATAAGCATGGAGGTTACCCTTTTGTAGTCTTTATCATTATATACGTAAAAGAGCAAACGGCTAACACCTATTCACAAGTTGCTTTTCATGTTTCAACTGATGGTATAGTCGTGACAAGAATTGCATCTCTGCGAAAAGATATTACAGTCATTGATGTAAGTAAATGTTGGTAAGTGTCGGTTTGGAATTTTAAAGAAGGAACTTAAGGAGAAAGTCAACCAAGGAGAAAGCAAGCTAGCGGGCCACACATTTCTCCACTCAGCTTTCTTTTCCGTTTGGCCCTCTTTTCCACACCTGTTCCACTTGTATTGGTACTGCATTGTAAACATTTCTACAACACACGCACCCTCGCCTCTCTGCCCATTCATAGTATTGCTTGTAGAATTCCAGTAAAAACCAGAAATAATGCAATAGCATTATAGTATTAGTATGTAATGTAGTAAACATTTTTGTGGCATAAAAGGGCATTATACTTTTCCTTGGATATCACCTCTTATAATGGTAAAGGGTATATAACATGTATGGAATAAAAGAGAAAACACTTTCGTGAGTAACGGCCCTTTCCAATATGTTTCTATTTTATGACTGTCAACTGTGCCCGTGTAATCATTAACTGTTATTATTACATTTCTTTATGCATCACTTACACCACAACTGTTCCGTTGAAGGCAATAGTTGTTTGCTTAACTGTGTAACAGCTGTCAAGAAGGGCAGATTAAGTGAAGTGTGCACTCAAAAAAGAATTGAAGGGTGATACAAGGGTGATAGTGATATTACTTCACTATTCAAATCTCCAATTGTGCTCATAATGAGGCAATTACGACTTTACACTAGACTTTGATACATGGGTCACAGGACGGCGTTATGACATCTTTTATGTAGTTAAGTTGTGGATGTGGTGGAGTCTCTATTTCTTACCCCACCCACAGATCATCATCAGTAAGGCTGGCCTAATGCTAATCCTATTTTGCCCCATACCCGACCCTAATCAGGAATTGTTGTTTATGTTGAACTGTAATATTCTTAATCCAGAGAGCATTCTCTTAACTTGAATTTGACATTGACCCATAAAATGAATCACAAAAAGCAACAGTGAATGAAACATGGGCCATAGTAATAGTCGTTGACAGTTTCTCTGAAAACGTGTCAAATTGAGGTTCGGTGGTACCCGTGTACCTAGTAATTTACTGGGAAAGTCAAAATGTGAACTGGCCCATTATAGAAGGGATTGGCCACTTCATACAACAACACATTTTTGGTTCAAGACATGTCATCCTCAAAACTTTTGTGACAAGAAAACCAACTTTAACTGAATGAGGGAACTTGAATGACATGTCCTTAATTCTTGATTTCTTTTTCAAGCCCCAAATCTTCACCATTAACTCAGAGTGAGTATGTGAGTAAACTCAGTCAACTCTACGTATAACATAACGCCAACGCTGGGACTGGAAAACCTTTCTTTGGCTTCCATTCCCATTATGACATTTTACTTAACTACTTATTGTTAGTTTCTAGTTCTATCGAGAAGTCAGTAGTAGCATCATCCTTTTTTCAGTGTGAATGTGAAAGTAAATTCGACATCATTTATCTCTTTCAACAAATCACACTGAGGAGACTCACATTTACCAGGACTGAAAGGTGGCCTTGTGACATCATTCAGGTCGGACAGGATGAACTTGTACGAAAAATAGGCTACCATCAGTACGGCGATGAGCTGAAAAGAGAACCAACCCAAAAAAAACATAGTGAGACACACACTCGATGAAGTTAATACGACGGCTTCATTTTCATCACTTCAATGTAACAATTTAATGGACATTTTGATAGCACGCATAACATAATCTCAATAATATTTGCCTGTACACACGCACACTGCACTACCAACACAGCTTGTTCACACACTAAAAGCAAAAAAACAGCCAATTTTATTATTTTCAATCCAGCCTTTTACGAAGCATCAACATCAACAAATCCTATTTTATCAGCGTCAATTATATACCAGCGTATTTGCCGAAACTCAACTGGATACATATATTCTTGCATGCACAAGAAGGAAAAAACTACTCAGGGGAAAGCAATAAAACTCATAATAAAGAGAAAATGACAAACCATGTCAATCCAGGAGATGAACCGAACATGTTTTCGATTGCGTAGTCGTATTGCTTCATACTCCATGTCGAAATAGATGAAAAGGGGAGTATTTGGGGTAGGTGTGGGGGAACCTGCCTCTTCCTCTCTCTCCTCTTGACAGGTAGTCGTCGTGACCGATAAAATCGGACACGACTGTGAGCCCCTAATGGTGACAGCTTGTCAACTTGTAACAATTCAACCTTCTTTGTACTTTTATGTCTAAAAAAGACTTCATTCCATGCCGCCAAGCTGGAGCTTTTTTGCGGCTTTTCTAAACTTCAATTTATAACAATCACATCACGTTCCTCTCTAAAATGTCTCTTTCTTTTTTAAATGAAAACTGTATGGTTAACTTAAGAGATGAATACATCATGGATCAAGATCATATCATTTTTTTCTTCCATAAAAAAGGGCAGTAATTGTGCGTTGGTGGTGGAAAAGAAGCAGAAGCACCTCTATCATTATTTTTTCAGCTACATCAGCTTCCTTTGAATTAAAAATCCTTTTTCTTGATGTCTCGTCGTCGCTACCATAGCCCAAGCGATGAAACGACGTTTCTCCTACATGGTGGTGGTGATCCAAACGACCCCTCCTGAATATTAGAAAATAAAAAATGGTAACACTTTACTAACCTCATTTTTTATTCTTCATCTTATGTCGAAATCTGCATAGCATGTGTGTGTAAAAGTAGCCGACGAAACACTGAACACTGTTTTTATGAATGGGTAAGGGTACCGTGGTATGAACATGATATGATGATAAAAAATATATACGGAATACACTTTACTTCATAAAATTGCCATTGCCATTGTACTTGTGAGAATATGCTGATGCTCCATTCTGTCAAACCAAAGCTGTTTATGAAAATTTACATCTCAAACAACTAAAAACTGATTTATGTACATAATCAAGTACTTCGTGGGCAAGTTTAACATCATATTCATGAAGAGTTCCCATCACGCACACGTGAGACCACAAACAAATGTAGCCCTTTTACGCAGCATAACATTATAGTTGTATGAAGCCCTCTCGTAGATATATTTAGATACAAAATATGACGATGATGATGTTATGAGCTTATGTTAAAGAAAATTGAGCATTGGGTGCTTTCTGGCTTCGACGATCCTACATACTGCAGAAAACCAACCAAAAACCAAATGCATGGTTTCCTTTGCTCACTTCCAACTTCCCATATTCACCATTGCTTCCTCTTTTTCTCATGCCTCTTTTCCATGTGCCCTGTGCACGATTTCTATAAGTATTAAAAAATGAGCTGGTTCCCTTCATCATGGTACTGATTAGAGAACACTTTCTCTTTTGATCTAACCAAAATATGTATTTGTATTTCTGGTCTATGGTTTTTGGTCATATTAAAAACATTTTGTCATTTCAAAGGGGTTAGAGTGCTAGGTTAGATGTCGTTAATCGGCCACTCCGGTTTTATATAACATTCCTGGAAAAAAATTATTTCTGAACCGAAAAATGGAAATTGAAAGGGAAGGATAAGTTGTGTAAAAGGACACCCACCGCCTATCATTGCTCCATTCAAAAAAAATCCTTGAGCTCGCTTTCTCCATTCGTCCAGACAATGCAATATTTCAGACGAGTGAAAATAAAAATTCTGCTTGAACCATTTCCAAAGTGCCGTTTAAATGTCACGTGCATACTAGTTTATTAGATAGTGATGTGCTCTCTTCTACAAGTAGGCTGTTCAAGATGTATTTTTCCCCAGAAAAAATGGGCTACACTTTTAAGGTAATCTTGGTCATATTAGTGTGGAAAGTGTTCATGGCGAGTCAAAGTGAAAAATGATATTATTGCATGCGTTAGTCTGACTTGTTTCCCCGTGTGATATACACAAACTGCAATGCAATTCAAGCCAATGCCATGCATATTACTACAAAACCGTCGTACCTTTTGGGTACCTTGTCCTTGCACTTTGATATATTTCAAGTACTGGTCTAGTCGTAGATAGATGCTATGTGTGTCGCCAAACCTGCTTTTAACCATCACATTACTTCCACTTTGCTCTCTTCCATTTTCCGCTTCTTACTTACAGAGACGTAATATAAGAGGACATCGATAACAGAGGAGCTTCCTGATGACAAGAGTTGTGGCAAATAACATATCTCGTCTTTGTATCACTTTATATACTTGCGTTTTTTGTCTTTCTCTAGAAAGGAAATCACAACCAAGCATGAAATCAACATTTCGCCATTTTATGGAAACGTGTAAGATTTGAGAGGATCTGGAAATAGAACACGTGGAGCCACCCATGTGTTTTATAGAACAAGCACTAATGATGCAATATATGTAACTCAAGTAAAAGTACATGCATGCAAAATGCTTAGGATTGGGATGGATTAACAGCTTTCTCCTAAAGAAAAAAAAACATTTCTTTATCGATAAAAAATAAAATATTGATAGTCATATCTAATGCTAAATGATGCGTTTGTTTATACTAAAAACTTGCTAAAACCCAGCAAAAACACGTTCGCAAAATTGCTGCCATTCCATTATTGTAATGAATTGAGATGACATTTTTTCCTTCGTTCAATACCAAGTTTGTGAGAAAATATTGCAGAAAGTCGTGCGTGTCTCAACTCAAATGGAACTTGGTTTTTTCTGCTATGCTACAGGAAATTGTTCATGTAAACTTGTGTGTGTATGTTTCTAATATAAGCAAGGCAAGGCAAACTACTATTCATTCCATCAAAACTTACAGATAGCCCCTCGTATTCGTGCTACTTTGTTTTTCAAGCGAACATGTCTATTTCAGTGAGATGACTCGATTATTCAATGCGAAGGAGGACTTTTATTCAAACTACTTACTCACCAAAAGATTGGAAACATGTAAGGTGATGAGCTAAAAGGACGCACTACTCACTACATTTAACAAAGGTATACGTGCCTGTGTCTCTTGTCATGTACACTTTTACGTACAAATATCATCTCAAAAAAGTGACACTTAAGTGAATTAAAATTTGTCATTTTAAAGCAATCAGGATTTCCGGAAGTATAACGATTTCCCTCGGAAAAAGTTGCAATTCGTTCTTTTCTGACAGACTGACGAGGAGTTATTCTAGTGAAAACTAACTTTTGGATTGTAACATGTAGTCGTTTCCTTCCGGAAACTTGCTGGATGCTGGATACTACGTGAAATTAATTTGACAAGTAATATTTTTCACGATTCCAACATAACAAGGCAATTTCATTCGAAAGACGTTTAAAAAATGAAATAACAAGTTATTAAAAGTGAACACGATGTATACGACATACTTGGTCAGTTGTTCTGACGGTTAGCATTCCATCGCACCCACCCCAATTGTATCAATTCTCTGGATATCATTCATTTCCTGTTCTGTTTACGACAGTTGACATTTGCGCGTAGGAGATCAACTAACTTAACTGTGCTGTTCTGCTGTCATAAAAAGTGAAGAACACTCTCTGGTGCCAAGAGAAAATAATGTTACAAGGAAAGGCCAGGAAGTGTCGTGTTTCTTATAACTATACCATCCAGAATCCATACACATACAGAACAGTCGCAAGCTGCACAAAGTTGTTTTTTGCCTATTGTCTCCTATTTTCATAAAATGTAACTTTGTTATTCTCGCAACAGAGAAAAAGCAACTTCTTGTTTGGGTCATCTTGCAGAAGCGACTCCAGTCAAGATAGGAGCAAGTGTTGCCTGTTTGCAACTTGTTTTAATATAAATTTGTATGGAAGTCAGAGTAGCAAGTCTTCTCAAACGAAAACATTTCCAGTTTTCTCTAAACTTTCTCTACGTTGTTCTGCTGGCCTGGGTTGCGATGTTGTGATGTTTATTAATAATATCGCTAGTGACTCTTTTCTGCACATTGTGAATAGCAAAACCTATATGCAAAATAACAGTATTCTATGCTTTTGGCTCATATGCATAGTAAAGTTGGTAACTTGATCATTTGATCATAATGGCACCAACACACCATGTCATAAAATGTAAAACGTTACATCCATACCTATAACACTACATTACACAAAACGACCTTACTTTTCCGCTACAATTTTTTCGAACATTCAGCAAATCCTTTTTGGAATACCTACACATATAATACATACCTACGTATTGGATCTACATTATTATGCTAATGACTTTCTTAGCATCTACAAATTCAAGCCATTTTTTGAAGATAAATAGAAAACCGACGACCTTTTATTGTGTCGTTGGAATAAAGATCCATCCATACATGCATCCAAGCATTTGTACTTTTTACAAACGTTTATTTTATTGAAAGCAGTAAGAATATGGCACATGGGTCGTGTTGTTTTCTGCTCTGTAGTACTGAAAATGGTGTGCGTTTAGATAGGAAAAAAGTTAAGAATTTACGAGGAAAAGTGAGTGCACTCACTCTAATAATAATCCAACAATGGTTTTCTTGTTACTGTCTTCTTGAACTCCACTCAAAAAAGAGAAAACTTGTTTTTATGGTCTTTAGATTTTGCACAAGGGAAATTTTTTCCTCTTCTTCTTCCAAAAAAAATCGGCTAAACAACAACAACAACGTACAAACAGATATACAGCAACATTACAATAGCTTTCTTTAGACTTTTCCAAGTTGCATGTCAAGTTTCCAATCCCTTCAACCAAGATATCACAGGTTTCCAGAAACGTTACGTAACGTATAGTTATTTTGTATATGCGAAAAATAAGGAAGCTTCAACTCTTTGGCATGGTATGTGCGTGTGTGGAGGTCCGTAGTGGTTTGAAATGCTACTCCTTTTAACTAGTTTCATTTTTCGAGCCTCTTTCTCTCTACCACTTCCATGCCCTTGTTCTGCAGATACTGAGAGAAAGTCATGTTACAAAAGAGAAAGAGGGTTTACTTTGTTACCTCTTTTTTTCTAGAAAACAAGCCTTGTAAACTTACACTGGAATGAAATGAGAAGGCTATAGGTATGGTGTATTTTTTTGCCCTCGTACCACACCACAGGCTTTTCCTAACACTTCAATTTACTTCCACCACCTCCACCGACATACACAGTTACTAATAATAATACAAGGTTAAATTGCACACTAACAAGGCTGAAAAAGCCCAACTTAACTTGAGCTTAAAACAGATATATTCGCTGGAAACTTGCAACTGAAAAAAAAGAAGAGCATGCTCTTTTAGTTCTTGTGTACTAACATTTTACACGCTCAGTAGTTACTATCTGTGTACTTGTTTTTTTGAAACTGGCAATGTAGAGCAATGAATATATTGATGCTCTCACATACACACACTCATATAGCCTATTTTTAGTGGCAATATAGTAATCAAAGCACGTTACATTTATGTTGATGGAGAGCTTCTACATGAGTACCATGTACCAAAAAGCTATACATGATACTTGTTCTTGTGGTGGCAGTTACCACAGTGTACATTCTTTTTTAGCTGGGGCTTTTCTTTGAAAATTGTGTATCTGTATTGCAGTAACTAGTTGTGTTAACATTGTTGAGGCTAAATACAAATATTTTATTATCTCTTTCTGCTATATGATCTACATCTAAGTACTATTCTCTACACATTTATGCCAGGAAAAATTCTTCTCCATAAATACGTTTCTAGACTGGGATAAATTCAGGAGAAAAATCCTAATGAAATCTTTGGATTACGCGAATTTCTCTTATAAAATAACAACATTATCTAGAAAAAATAGCAAATAAAGAAACGGTCCCTTGTACTACAATTTTTCCACCATATTTTTGTATTTGGCAAGTGTCTAGTCTCGGGAAAGAGAGAAAAATAACTTGGTTGAGTTGTGAGAAATCTACTCTACTTTCCTTTTTGGTATAACCCACGTTCGTATTATATGCAATGCAACAGTCAGCAGTGTGCAATGAGTGCAGAGAGGAAGAGAGAGAGAGAGAGAGAGAGAGAGAGAGAGAGATGATTATATTGTTATTACTTATACTTTTCCTTGAAGTTGAATTAGTGTCTACTGCGCTAACATTCTTTTCCTTCGTCTTTTTCCATTTCCACAAAAATTAGCCACATAGAAATTGCTACTGTGCCGCTAATGACCGCTACTTCTCTTTAGTGTTCCCTTTTTTTGACTGACTGGAAAGGAAAGAGATGTGAGATCTTCTGAGGAGTTCGAAATGACGCTTTATTTACTCTTCTCCCTCTCTCACGACTTGTTCTTGTTCCTTTACCCATTTTTTCCTTTGGAGAAGTAAAGTGTAATCAAGTTAAGTCGTCTTCTTTGGGCCTTCTCAAGTTTTTTTCTTCAGGTTTGCTTTTGCTTGCACACTGCTGCAGTAAAAGTGTATCTTATCTAGAATGGGTATGAGACCCTTCCCAACAACTTAGATTCCATCAGCTAACGTAAAAGTAATTGAATTGATCACCTGCTTAACCGCGAAATTGGTCGCATCCTTTTGTTTTTCTTTCATTTCTGAACAACTTATGTTCTAAACCCTTGTCATATATCTACCTATACATGTATAGTGTGATTGTGATGCATAGATTTTGAAAGTAAATTCATATCCTGAAGCGTTTAGCTTGCAATTTACTCTTCACAGTAGTGATTTACTTTATCTAAAAGTACAATCAGATTTAGTTTTTTTTTGTTACAAAACTGGGGAATTTAGAAGAGTGATTTCACTTTACTTTTACACGTTACAGTACAGCTGCAGCTGCAGCTCTGGAAAAAACTAAGTCTGCATTACTTTCAACTTTCTTAGTCTAAGAAATTATTCTACTTTTTGGTATACCGACCGACCGACATTCCGCGCGTGTGTTTTTTCCTTCCACACTACTTTATCAGTTCATTTGTCAGGAGAAGTTACAACTTCAATCCTTTAATCAATAGAACAGATGCGATGCGATTGAAAAATATAAGTGAGAGCACCCCTTATTATTTCGTTCCACTAGACACAATCTGACAAAAACAAATGAAACATGCATTTTATGGGGAGGCTACAACTAAGTCATCTCATTTCCTTCGTCTTAAGTTTCAAAATGATTTGTGTATCTTGTGTACGATGTATTATGCCAAAATAAGTATAAGGTATGACGACGACTACGAAGGATGTTCAAAAAACAAGGGAAAATGAATACTCTTTACTAAGACGGGAGATTAATTTTTTTCTTCCTCTTTTTTTGTCGCACAATCCACACACAAGCTCCACTTTCTCTTATTTTAAAAGGGAAACAACTAGCAATAAGTGTACCACGATAAAAATCTAAACTCATAAAAACTTTCTGTAGCTCATAACCAGTTTATCTTTTGCTACTTTATATTGTACAATGAAAACTGACAAAAACAAAATAGTGAAATAAAAAGTTGACTATTTTCTTTTCTGTTTACCTCTCTTCTTGTCTGTGAGGCTGAAGGGAAAAACTTGCTCCTCTGAACAACACACTCTGCACCACATACACAACCCAGAAAAAAATCCCTTGCTACTACTTTCCCTCCTGACTCCTGCGTCAGCACTGCTGCAAAAACATGATTCTAACCGTATCTAGACTCAACTCTGTCTGCCACTTTGCCATGCTATGCTCTCTCCTCTCCATCCAAAGTGAACAAAAGTTACCCGCATCACACAGAGACCCTTCAGTTTCCTTTCACCAATCTGCTTTTCAGTTTTTTTTTGCAAGTTACATCTTTTCCTGACACACTAGTGGTGCTGCTTAAAAACTGCAGCCACATAAGATTCCACTACACTTGGCTGATAACTAGGATGATGATCTTGACGACCAGGGGTCCATGATATTTATAAATGATATGATGATGATGATGCCATTGCTGAGAGATGCTGCACCACTTGTTCTTGAATCCACTCTTGTATCAACTTTGTCGACAAGGAAGAGAGAAAAAACACAACTTTAACTTGGACTAGTCAAAATCAAATGCAGAAAGAAACAAGAATGTCAGCTAAACAAGAAAAGCTTCTTCAATGAAAGTATTTTGGGATGCATGAAAGTCACTTTGTATATCATGTACACTGTCATTGTTCACTGTCTTATTATTTTGATATAAGGAGGGAAGGAAAGCACGAATAAGTTGTCATTCCAAATAATTGTTTCAAATATATGACAAGAACAGCAACAATAAACAACAACAGTTTCACTTGCAAGAAGTTTAACTTTTAAAATGCTATAAATTCTTGCAAAAAATGCAGACATTTTAAAGCTTGTATATTTGAAGTGAAGATCCCTAACATTTTCACAGTAATATAAACAAGAATGAAAATCATCTTAACCGAAAATGGACAGCGAAAAATAAATAAACTCACAAAAATCAAATAATGCTGGAAGAAAGGTAATATATTTCATAATACTTTTTCGGGAAAGCTGTAGGTGAAAGTTGGATAAAAAAAAGGAAAAAATAATACAAAGGAGAAGTAATTTTATCTGAAGCATTCACAAAAGCAAGAGAAAACAGGATGAGAAAGCGGAAAGGGTGAAATAACGAACTTGCTTATTCTTTCTGTCATGAGTCATGAGGACGATTTGGATGTTGGATGCATGTAATAAGCTTTTTTGTTTGTTATTACACCATACCAGCCAGCCAGCAACCTACCACTCTACGCAATATGACACGACACACATAACTTTTGCTTTTTTCTGGCTGGTGAAAGGAGAACTGCATAAACTGATTACTTACGCTACAAAAGAACATTGTGTCATGCAAAAGTAATAAAAATAAATCTTACAATCTCCATATTTATTTGCGGCCACACAAATTTTCTTTTTCTTTTTTTACCCAGATGCTTGACATATCATCAGATTCCCTATATTGCCAATGTTTTCCTAGCACATGTGGTGTGAAGAATGGTAAATACTGATTGCTTTTATTACACTCTTAAATGAACGAACTTGAAGTGTAGAAAGCATAGCTAGATAGCATAGTTATATATTTTTAGCGTTTTTTAGTATGAGCGATATATACTCTAATATTCATAGAGTTGTATTTGCACAAAAAAAGGCAATACCACAAAGTGAACTGCTACATTTCATTCTGCACAAAAAAGCGAGACACAGATATAGTGAGAGTCAATAAGTGCTAGTTATTATCTTTTTTTCCAACAGAACAAGGTTGTCGGTCTCGAGGATTAATAAAAATCAAACCACATCTGACCTTTTGCTGGTACCATCAACTATAAAAAACAGCATAAAATGAAAAAGATACTCCCCATCATAATATATAATATGCACGTTTTTCATGATATGATATGATACATCCCATCTTCTGAACTCATAACCTGTAAAAAAAATATATGAGAATGTGTAACACACATTCATACTGGAAAAAATGCAACAAAGCATTAGAATCTGAAATGAAGCGGATTATAAAAGGGATCAGGCGCCAAAAAAAAGTATCTCTAGCCCTGAAGAAGGAACAGTTTGTGATGTGACGACTGGTGAAAGAAGTGTGTTAGGGTTTTCCTTAATGTAAAAATGGAGAAAAAACAGTAACTGAACTGAACTGTGAGGAAGAAGGGAAAAAAGTAAGCAGGAAACTCGTGGAGCACAATACACGCGCGGATATAGGCATGATTTCATGATATTCAATGGCTCCTGTTCCAGTGAGGAAGTTCAGGAAATGGTTGCTCGCTTGATTGCTTTTTGCATGCTTGTATATGTGGTATAGATGGTGAAAAGAAGAAAAAAAGTTGAAAAAAGGGAGTAGCAAGTCCGCCAAGTGAGTAACGTAAAGACCACAGTAAATCCTGAAGTAAAAAAAGAATAAAAAACAGTTGCATTGCATCGCATCGTTCGTTTTTTGGTGAACAGTGAAGAAGGCAATAAGAGGGATAGTATCATGTGAAATATGTGATAAACTGGAAAAGGCTCGAGAATAGGACCCAAAAGGGTAGAAAGCTTGTTTCCTCCCTCCAATTTTTTTTCACTTTCACTCCGTCGTCGTCGACTTAGTTTACTCATACTTATGTCTCCGTTTTTCACCTTCTCCCCACATCACATACTCGTGTGTTCCCAGAGTCGGTCCAATAACTTGCTTATTCTCATTTGACTACTCGAGAGAACTTGAACTGACACGATGAAAAACTAGTTGAATAGAATGAAACGCATCTCCTCAACTCTGAAAATGCAAACTTTTACAAGTTCTCTCAAAATCTGTGATGGGATATGCATCAAATCACTCAATATACTACAAATTTCCCATTGCTGCCACTTTACACACATGATGTATGTACAATGTTCAAGTACATTGCATTGCAAGCATTGCAGTACATTACATATTTGCATGAAATAGGAATGTTGTTGAAATGAATCATATTGGAATTCTAGCAATAACAATGGAATTTATTGGAGAATAAAGATTGTTCAACAAGAAGAAAATCCCTGATCTAGTTGGAATGCATGTTGTAACGGAAAAAAATATACATGGATAACTGAGAAAACCAAAACATGAAATATATAACACTCAATCTCTTCTTCACACAAACGACAAGCCAACACCAAAAACATGAGGACTATGGAACATGGATTGTTGTAATGTATCTTGTTTTTGATTGATGTGATCTTGAGAAAAAGTGTAGCTCGAGGGATAACGGCCCGGCATCTAAATGTGTTTTAAGTAGGTAATGATGTACCTTTGCTTCAGTATCAGGGTATCTGCCTAGCGGACTTTTTTAGTGTAACAGCTGGCGTGCAGTTGTCAGTGGCTCGGTGTTTTAGTAGGAAAGCTTCCCATCTTCTTCGTCGCGTCCTGAAGAATTATGATACTTGATGATGTTCATGTGTTTTCTCCAAAAGAAAGCTGTCTACTTGTATTAAAGACACATTAAGTCCAGCGATGTGATATGTTGAGTACTTCACCACACCTTGGCAAAGCAACACAAACCTTATCGTATAACTGTAATATAGACAAGAGAGAGCTTTTCACATTCTCAAAATCTCAAATGCATTCATTCATGGAATTCCATTCAGGTTCTCTAGCTATCTTGTATCGCATTCCCCCCAAAAAAATTTAACCTGTGATCTCTTCACAATTTAGGAACATTTTCAGTTTTGCAAGTGAATATATGAACGTTCATTGACCCCACACACTAATGTAATGAAACATTTGAAACAAAACTTAGTAATAATATCTGTTTTCTAGTAAATCAAGTCACAAGAGTACCTTCTACTAAAAGTCATTGAGACACGAGTTGGAGCATCGTACGATTTTGCTTTTTAATACACTCATTAATGTCATTTATAAATAGAGTAACACGTTATCCTTAAATAACTTGCAAAACAAAGATATAAATCCCTGCCTTGCCTCTATGGGTCTACTGTAGCCAACTTCCTAAACGTTCTCAAAGTTTTAATTAAATCATGTAATTACTTGAAAATAACTGCTTCGTTGTGCATTGTTGCAACCACTCTGTTTCGCATATAATGGCTTTTCTACTATTTTATTTCTTTAAGTATTAAATATTTACTGTATGTACTCCTTTTTAAAACATTAAAACTATTACGTAAACTATTACATTTTGTACCCAGGTTAGGTTCTATAATAAATGACGGACTTCTAAATTCTAAGTACATTCCTTTAACTTTGTATTCCTGATGTCCTGGTGGTTTGGTGTACTACTTTCTTTCCCTGCTAGGTTAACAACTTTGAGTTTTGTGTTGTGAGTTATTATTAACAAACAGTTTTACCTTTTAAGGGGTTAAGAGCCTGGCCTGGTGTGTTGTACACTCCTATTTTGTTTTTATGTTCACTTTTAAGATGCTCCATTAGAGCTAGACGGATGCTACTCTTTTAGTTTTTTTTGCAACTTTTTGGACGCAGATGCGGAGTTGGGACTGACTTTGCGTTTTTACTTTCACCACGCCATCAACATCTCAAAGGGTATTAGCATGATAGCCTATTTTTTGCTTTGTTTTATACCATTTTAAGCTTTTATTAATATAAACTTGTTGTGAACCAATATATACTGACACTTTTGTATGTACACTGGGCAAAAAAAAGAAAGTTACGTTTTACTATTTGGCATTAAGTACCACGCATTGTTGGAGGTTCACATGAATTTGTTTTTAGGCGGGCACGACATGTTTCCGTAGACAATGATGACAGTATAGGGATGCGGCACACGCAATGATCCATATGGACCATTTAAGAAATGAAATGGACCATATTACACAAAGTTCTCCTCCGCCTTCTCATACTACAAAATTGATATCGTAAATTCAAAAGATAAAATTAAAAAACTATAAAGAAAAAAAATGCGACAAAAAAGATTGAGGAAACTACTTAAAAACTTGTAAGTAAATACCTAAGTTATTAATTTATATCAAAGTAAATGTTTGAACGGAGTAATGTAAACTTTCTAAAATCGTGCGATCCCGAGAAACCATACCTCTCTTGCTTCCAGAGAATCCAAAAAGCTTTCTACATATTTTAATATATTGTTGTGTTCCATGGCTCTAATCGAACTTCAAAGTAAAACAAACTTTATTTATAACTTATTATTGAAATTTTTACAATCATCGATACTCCATCTTGATTAAAACTTTTATAGATAAAAATCCTCCCACTAATTTGTTCATGGTTTAATAACATATGCATCAAACAGAGTACAAAGAGAATCATATCACTATATCTTTCCTTTAAAAATACAAGCATCTGAAAAATTTAATCTCTTTTGAAAGCGATCTAATAATGCACACAGTGTTTTTTCCTTATCACAAAAAAACTAAGATTTTTTCTGCAAAGAAGCCATTATTTAATATATTTTTTGCAGAGGCAGCATCTGCTAACATATGTAACGGTCTAGTAGTCTTTACCTCAGCTACCAACCAACTTTTTTTACAAAAAGCTTTCTTGCGTGCTTTCGAATCTTTTTTGCATCGCGTTAAAAGACAAAAGTTGTTGGCAAATGAATGAAAAATAGTGTGTTTTTGCATAAATACTCTACCTCCAAACGTAACCTTACAAACAAAGCATTATGCAATTCTCTCGCATCAACTGACTAAGGACATGCACTATAAACACACCCGTTCCTTCACGTATGTGGATAATTTCGTTTACAGTTTTAGACGCATGATAATGATAGAGTAGGTAGCAGTTATCTTTTTTGTCTCATGTAGGCACTTACCTAAGCAGTAACAGTGGATGTTACCCAAACGCTACGCCTACAACTAATGCCAATACATTTATATGAAACCAGCTTTATGTACTAAAATATATGGTATAAAATATATGTGTATTTGTGTACAACTTCCAGTGTAAATAAATGTCCGGCGAAGTGAAGGCATTTAGTTTCATTTGGCAAGGAACCAGAAGGCAATAATGTACAAAAGCTTTACGTTGAAATCCGGCGAGTTTTACGGCAGCTCACAAAACATTCGCTGGGCTCATTATGTATTGCTAAAGTTTGAACTTAAACTACCAAACTTTCTCTTTTTCTTCTGTGAATTGCCCGTATACACTATCCCCATCTCTCTTCCTCGCTTTCTTTTATTTTTTTCACTTGTATATTTTTGGTGGCTACATGTATTGTGGAGTAATATATATAAACATGTACTCACCTCATAATAGACAATTTTTCATAAGAAAATATCACAGAGACGAAAAGAAAAAGTAAATGCTAAATAGGCAATTCTATAATGTGTTATTGCATCGTTTTCAAGTTTTTCGTATTGTTTGAGAGGGGATCATAGGAGGAGGATGGTGATGGCGATGATGATGATAATGGTGGTGAGTAGAGTGGTAGTGGTGAAGACGATCATGATGATTCCAAGAAACAGAAGAAAACAAAGCTGAGAGTCCCTTGTCGCAATGGTGTTGTTGTTAGTGAAAGCGCAAAGAAGAATAAGCACTGGTGGTGATGGTAGTGGTGGTAAGTAAGATGGGACAACAGTTATGGTTTGGCTATCGTTTTGTTGGAGTATATATGGCTACATCAAGATTTGTTTGTTTGTTCACTGGCTCGTTCAAGTGTTTGTTCACTTTTTCTTGTTTTCCTCCTCCTTTGGTATTTTGAGTTGTAAGTATAATACATGTAGGTTGTAAAGTATGTGTCTTTTTAAGTATACAAGTTAGCCAAATTATTGAATAGACACATGACGATATGGTGAAAAAGAAAGCTGTAAGACGAGAACTGTTGACGAAATACCTTTTATTTATATTGTCTGTATAATAATATGCATTATTTGTGTATACAAGCAATTGTTATAGTATGCCGTATGCCCATGTCGAGTTTCAGTTTTGAATGAAAGTTTAAAAGATGTTTTCAGAAACGATTTGAAAGCTTAGACATATGGAGTGTAATGTACACGATGGGTAGATTTACGGAAATCACAACTAGGCGATTTTTTTCATCTCTTTTTTTTTCTTCCTCTTCTCACTAAACTTTTCTTTCTCTTTTTATACAACAACCAGTGAAGTAGTAAATATGGAGGTGCCAAGTTGCGTACGTTAGTATCAGGTTTTTTGTGACTTTTTGATTTTTATGGCCGTTATCCTTATATGTAGCTGTTTTGTGTACTATAAATTAGCTTTGCTGTTTCGTTTCATATATACTTGTTCATACCTTTTGTACATATTAGGTTGTTTTTTTGTTAGCATATAACAATAACAATACATACGACATGAAAGAAATGCTATCTCAGCTTTTGTTGTCGTAAAATACAATGACTTGAACTGGATGAAAAGTAAGTGATAGTAGGAAAAAGGAAGACAGTTTTTTTTCAACTTCGAACTGTGCCGTTGTGATGTGATATTCGCTTTCTCTCATACAACCAGGTTAATATGTGTGTCTTTAACCAAAGATGCCAAAAAAGTACAATGCACATGAATACAATACCCATGCCATTCGACTGCTTTCTCTCTCTGTTTGTATCTATTTTTTATTTCAGAAAATACAGAATATAAAGTTTATTTATTCTGCAGAATCGAACGAAAGTAGAATGAGAATTGTTCGTATTCTCTCAAGACGATATATTTTATTGCTGTCCTTTTTCTGATCCACTGTTCAAACGACAACTTTTCGTTCTATTTTTTTTTGGAGGAAAACAGTCTTCAGTTAACTGGATTGGATTGCATTGCAGCAAGCAAAAATATTTGGGAAACATGTATGCACATGTGAAAAGTTTTTAAAACAATTTACATTATGTATGTGAATTTGAAAAATCCTGTCTATGAGGTAATTTGGAAGTTATTTTTCTCGAACTACTTTTTTCGCTGGAAAAAATCTGAGATTTGCAGGTTGGATTTGTGTATTGTACTACCTCATTTGCTTGAATGTTCTCGCGTTGTAGTTAACGGTACCCTGGTCTGGAACACATTTACTTTTCTTGAAGTTATAACAAAACAACATTTTAGTGAAAATGCTGGGAAAAAGTTTTCCAGTTAGATTTTACTTACAATTGAATGATTGCCATCATTTGTATCGAACGGAAATAATACACACAGTTTGTTCAAATTGACTAGCTAAAGTTAACAAACAAAGTGTTTGTATGCGGAGCTCGACTAAAAATATTTTCTATATAAGTTTACATATATCCATCTACGATATATCCATCCATATCTATACGAGATCAGAAAGCAGAGAAAATTACTGTGCATGATAGAACCAACTAACATAAATAAGTTATTAGGCAACTTCACTGAATTTCACTGAACGAGAAACTGTTTTTATGTGTGATTATGAAATACACGAAACCGGATAATTTACGAGTAAATACAAAAGAACCGGGGCTGGTCTTATTTATTATTATTACGAAAAGAAGGAAATAGTATATGAATCGTTGTGCAATTTGCTGCATTTTATTCATGTTAACAAGTCACTCGACTATCATTACCAAACAGTTTCCATTTTCTTGTTGATGCTGTGTTTTTTCTAAACCGGGAACATTTGCTATAAGTTATTTAGCGTGTTTTGTTTGAACGTATAGTTTGGGTTTCGTTTGTATGAGATTTCCTGAATCATGCTAATTGAGCAACGCACGCAAACCAATCTCTTTTCCTTTTCTCTCTCTCTGAGAACTATGTTGGTAAAAGCGGAAACGGAATAAGACAACAAGACCAAGTGAACAATCACATGACACGATATGAAAATCTTAAAATTATGAAGTAATAATAAACACACTTAATTTTTGTTTGGGTGACGCCCACTATGACTGGGTGAATGAAACTTTCCCACTAAACATTCTAAAGCAAATATGTGAACAAATTAGATTAAATATGCTTGGTATATATTACTACATTACTAGATTCTATGTCTCTGTCTGAATCAATAAAAAGTGTATTATTTCTTAGAAATGAAGAGGAACGACACAGCAGTACTGAATATGCATATTATATTATTTTATAGCAGTATGGTATTGTGCCAGCAAAAAATTAGATGGACAACTTTATGCCTTTTATTGTTCACTTGGTTCTATTTTCACTTCTGACTTAATTTTATTCAGAGGACTACATTTTAGCAAGTAAATATGTACATTTTCATACATAAATATGTATATATACTAAAGATCCTTTTCCGAAAATCTCTGAAATTCTGATGAACTACATTAATATGCGTATTACATAATGCTGCGACGCGACTACTTCGTGTCTTTGCATAAGGCCAATGTATAGAGTTTTAATATTCTTAGTTTGCTGTGTTTGGATAGTATTAAAGCTTAACATAGATGAATTTTATTGGAAGTATGAGAGAAAGAAAGAGGATTCATTCTTACATGTAAAAAGCAACCAGGGAGAGAAACTCACACTATTCCCATGTTTGTCTTACTGTTCTCTCTGCTTTCTGCATTGGGTTAATTTTATTCATAATACTAAAAATGTCGCTTGAGGGTTAGAGAAATAAAGAGACAGTGCAAAGAATGTGAAAATAAATCAAAAATGGTGAAAGCTACCACCACCACCACCATCAGCAACATCAGTTTTTTCTTCTTTTTTTGGTGAGGCTATACATTTATCCATTTGGTAAAAGTTCCAACTTGAACATGCTTCTTGCTTGACTGTGTATTCTTCTGTTTTCACAACTTTTTCCAGTTAACCAAAACAATAGATGGTACAGTACACTACGCACGTCATGATAGCCATGAAATATTTTATTTAACAGAATAATAAATACTCAAAGTTGAAGATGAAGATATGAAAGGAGAAAAATTGCACGAGTACTTTTTTATTCCCATATCATCTGTTTCGTACGTAAAACGTACTGTGTTTTGGTTGGTATGTGACATGTCATTCTGAAATGCTTGTTAATACTATACTTAAGCTTATCCGTATTCTTTACTTGTAATTGACAATAGCCAATCATGTTAAAGGCCAATAACCGTCATAATATGTACTTGTATTGATGAGCTGTGATTTATGGGTGTAGTGTGCTTGCGTACGTGGGTTCTTTCTCTACTATCTATCCTATGCACTTGTCAGGGGCTCCATTGAGCTGTTAAATGCCCTAAAAAGCACTACTGACAATTTCTTCTTCTGCCTCCCTATCCAACCCACTACGGAAGTTTCATTGCATTCCATAAGTCACGTAGTCCCCCGAGAAGAAGATTCTCTAGAAGCTTCGATAGCGTCCTTTTGAGGAATGTGGCATTTTTACTATAAAGCAAGCTGGTAACTTATACTCTTCTCCCACTTCTGTCTTGTCAGCTACGAGAGACGTAGCAATTTGATACTTGTAAGAGACCTGAATCTTGTACTAAAAATACTAATTAATTAATCTAAATTATCTATCTGATTAGGAAAAATAAGCTAACCCTTTCAGATACAAAACAACTACCTGTACTATAAATAAAGTTGACCGTGTTCATTTTAATACAACAAACCTAAACCTAACTGATTTTACCTGTTTTTATTCCTCTGACACAACAAAGTCATCTTCTTACTAACCGTAATATCTACCATAAATATTTTACAAAAGTTTATTCTATCATATCACTCCACCCGCAACACGCACTAGTCGAAAAAAATAATTTTTTATCGCTGATAAGTTTTAAATTTTGCAAAACACACTATCAACCATCATTAGTCCCATCTATAATGTCGTGTATAGCATTGCATGTTTATTGGCTCTAATTCAAATGCATAAAAGAGATGCTTATGTATGATTCGGTTGTCAGCTCCATCATTTACCATCATTCTTTTGGGAACCTTACCTTTACGTGGAGGTATAATATTCTTATTTTTTACATAAGCAAACTTATCATATTCTGTAGACATGTCCTAGTTTTCCATAGTAAAACAACCTTTTTGTACGCAAAGACGTTTTACTTATACCAAAAGAGTAGTGACATAAACTTTGAAGTTGTTTAATATGAATGATTTTGAAATAAGCTACTCATAAGAATACAACTTGACAATCCATTTTTTATACTTTCGCAATACTTTATCTCATAAGTGAGCTCATTGATGTAGGCTTGTTTCAGATGAGGTTTTACCTTGATGTGTTAGCATCAGCATGTGGCATGGATACTATGAAAGTTGATAGCCAATATTATTATAAGACTGTTTTCATTCCACATCGTCTCCTAATTGGACCTAGAAATCTATCTGTGGGCAATAATATATTTATTATACACTTAAATTTTCGTGAAATTGGTTTCGCATTCAAGCGCAAACTTTTTTGGAGTGTGGTTAATAATGATGGCATGGGTTGATGTTTAATGCCGAAAGTCAAAATGTTACATGATCA